>CM062837.1:14848637-14987690 GCA_031772345.1 Himalopsyche anomala | reverse complement strand
AACATCGGAGACACGTTTGGCATACAACTCTCGAACTCTAGAGACCAACTCTCGGGTAGGAGCGGCTGAATCAAAAAAAATACACATTTATTTAGTTCGTTCGTTAATTCGTAAAACCCAGTTATCCATTCAGTTAATGGTACACATGTTATCAATCTGAAAGATTTATTACATTAAAATATATTTATTCATACCATATAATTCTATAATAAATAATCATTCATAATTGCAAGTCCTACAACTTTACTACCACTGGAAGTGTGAAATCTGATGCGGCCGTTGAAAGTTGTAAATATTCCTATGTGCCACCATTTTTTGAAAAATAATTTTTACACAATAATTCCTCTATAACCGGCTATGGCAAATTCAACGGTAAACTATTTGGGCTGGACAATTTGGTTGAACTGCCAGATTGCACTTGTGGGCAGAACCATTAGGATGCCAATCATGTACTGTGAGAATGCTCTGAGATGAATTTCGAACGAGCAGGGTTGTTTGCTGTGGTTCGCCTTCATACGGGCCCAAAAGACCATGCTGACCTGATCTCAACCAAGGCCAATTTTGAGGTATTCGATAAATTTGCAACATCATTAGGGGATGGGGATATTCTTGATTCATCCTTAGATTCAACGCAGAGTAGATTAAACTCTTCCGCCACGGCGGATTCTCAGTATACAGATGCACAGAATGCTTAATATCACTTAAACTAAATGGCTGAGCAAGTCACATTCTCTTTTTTTCTTTTCATCTTTATTTCTTCTAGGCACAACAGTGCATGGTTAAAATATGGATCCCGTCCAGCTCTGTATCAGGCCAAGAATATGAGGAGTAAATTCGTTTTTTTCTTGATCATATTGCGTTATGGAAGGCCACCGAGAAACAACGGCTGCATACACATAACAGGTGGTGGTGGGGTCATCAACAACCAACTTGTTGTACTGTTTATTGCCCACTTGTCAAAAAAGGGACCACATTTGCGGGTGTGGCAGCTGTTTCAAAGAAATCATTATCCTTGAGAATCAAACTATGCAACATGGTGCAAGTATCATCTAAAATTCTCAAGCTATATACTAATAAAAAACTACAATTACGTACACAATCGTAAACATAATAAAAAATATACCTATAAAGCAATGGATGAATGGTAACCACTGGTCTATATACACATCTCGAAAAGTAGTAAGACTCACGATAATTAACTGCGGCATTGTATTTTGTACCAACAAAAACACCGGTGATAAGCGATTGTGTCAAGCAAACAACCCGCAATACAAAAAAACGAAGCTTCTACCTACAATATGCGATAAATGTAATTTTACAATCCCCGACAACAATGTGTTAATATGTGCATACCGAATAGTGAGGGCCTCTTACAATCAATGTTTTGTATATTACTCACTTTTCTCAGTCAGGATATGTATGACTCTCGTGATGAGAGTCTCTGCCCCTTTGGGACATTCTTCCACCAAAGCAAGCAGAGCGGGGCAGTCCGGTCCTAGCTTCTTCACAGGCACTTCAATTAAGCGCAGTGCGCAACGTTTTCCTTCAGCCCCCGCACCAGCGTACGCACGCCACAAATCACTTATCAGTTCTGAAATAAATTGTCGGTTCTATAAAATTTATATTCGAGTGTCGACGGAAGTAAGTGGGAGCTACTATACTAGCAAGTCTATGTTATAACTAACCGGTGACCTGCTAATGTCACTGGTGGACGGCAATGCTGCCACCATCAAATTATATTTATTTTTCTTTAACATTAACCTCTTGCCGGTCACACCCGAGTATACTCGGGTATTGAAGGTCGTCAAAAACGGACACCACGAAATAACTCGGAAAACTTCATTCGTAGAAAACAATGAATTCTTTCACTAAATATGAATGTTTTATAAATATAACACATGTTCAGTTGATAATGCTCGCGAGGAGCGAAACCGGTCCTGAACAAGTAAATTTTAAGTGGAAAAAGTACTAAAAATCTTTTATTATTTTTATTATAATGCCATTCCACCAAGTATTGACAGTGAACACCTTAAAAGTGATATAACACATGTGTTTGGTGTTCGAGCATAATATTACTCGCTCATAACTAATGGCAGCTCGTGAATTAATATGTCACACACACTGTAAATAAAAATTATCAGCATATTTGATGTAAGTCTCCTGTGTTCATGAAATCGCTCTGATTTTTTTTGTGGGTATTGTATGTTGCAGTTCCTATGAATGTGCCACCACTACTTATAATCAACACACATCATAAATAGCCATAAAAATGTCTTACTGAAGCACTCAACTTATCAAGACTGATGCTAACTGTATAAGACCTGGGGGATATAATTGATTATTTTTGTTTAACATCATGTAATACCTTCGTTGACAGCCAAAAGACCTAGGTAAAGCTGCAAGCAGACTTTGTAAAGTTCCTCAGTCCAGACTTTTGCGTCTTCTTCCCTTCCGTTCTCGATTCCAAACAAATCATTAGGAGGTTCGGGGAGGGCAATAAACCCTAAATACAAATTAGCATGCTTCTCGATTACTTTCCTAAGCGATTCATTCTTATGGTCGTATAGCTGAAGGACTTGTTCGACGGCCGCGTCTCGCATCTCAGTGTTTTCGTGAACTGAAAAGAGAAAACGATATTCTGTTACCAATAATTAATTATCAATGCAATTTAATATATTATAATCAAATTTTCTGACTACTTTCAGTTGTCTAAATCAGCGTTTCTTAATCGGGGTCCACGTGGAATAAACAATAACAAGTCAAAACATTAAAATGTACAGGCCCTAGAAAAGATCAGGCGAATGAGATAACGCTCTAAAATTTTTGTCACTGTCGCCTTAGGCGATATTGAACAATTATTGGCTTAAAACACAATTTAACAAATTGTGTCGCTTAATTTCTTTTGCCGATTATGGGTAGATATGTTTTTCAGTATTTGACAAATGCTCAAGTCGTTCAACTCATTCGTCGATTGCAACTCTAGAACTTGTCTATGACCTGCTGGAATATTAAACAAATTTACTTAAATCAATACCAATTTTACTCACTTGTGAGAGGCAGCATAACTGATATATACTTTGAAGCCTTCGGGGGCTGAAAGAAGATCAAATCCCTCAGCAGGTTAAGCCCCAGCGTAGTTTTATCGCTTACAGAGCACATGTGTTTCAAAAAGACTATAGCGTCTTCAGTGACAACGGGTGCTTCCAAATACACTCTCCTCAGCAATTTCTCTCGTAAGACTTCTTGCGACGGATCATTCAATTCAGATATATTAGTAACGAGGGCGCACATCAGATTGTTATAGTTGTGGCCGAATCTTTCTTGCATTTTTGCAGTATTAGAACCAACGATTGAACGGTTGAAACCTTGGACAAAACTGTATTCTTCAAACAACCACGAAAGGGCTAGGTCGATTTGCTTAGGAATATCGTCCATAATATAAGCAAGGATTGTTTCACGTATCTGAGTTCCGCACGATACGGCAAATATTGTAAGCATCTTTTCTCTTATTGTAAGAATACCGCCTTCCAGAGAAGAACGTTCCGCTTTTAATATCCGTTCAACAGCCCCTACCATCAAGCGCTCTTTCACGTCTTTCGGCAACGGTTTAGTAACCTCATGCAATTTGATTGTAGCGAGACGTTGTTTTAGTTTAGGTACCGTGGGGGTCGGCGGACATACCAACTTTTCTCTGTTAATATTTTTCATTATTTCCTTTTCTCTAGCTGCCTCCATTTCTTCAACATCATTCTTTGAATCCTCCATCAATTTAGAAACAGCGCTATCGATTTTTCTACTCGTTTCTAATTTAGCAAGAGCGCTTTTTAAATTGGCCTTTTCTTCCTCGGCTTTAGGTTCATGCACGTTAAACACAGGTTTAAGCTCCGGTTCAGGTTTGGTAGGCTTCAATAATGAAATCAACAGCTTGGCGAGGACTGGCGCTTGAAGAATTGCTCCGCTTTTCGAGATATGTTCATAGAGCGTTGTAAATTCTGGAGGCATTTCATCGGGAAGATTTTCCATAGTTGTTGTCACTAAATTAATAACTACATCAATATTCTGCAAGCTTTCAAGAATGATCTTCTCCGTTAGAGTATTTAAGGAATTTTCGGCGGTGACCGTCTCCTCAACCGCAGACTCCGGATAGCTCGATGCGTCACTCTTATCGCTACCTTGGCTATTACTTTGAGGAGAGTCAATTCGAGCTCTTTTTGCTAAGGTGTCGCCGTTTTTCAAACTGTGCACACGCTTATTTCTTTTATCTCGTGGAATCACTTTGGATATTTCTTGCGAGGACATACCCAGATCAGATAACAGCTGGGCTAGATGAGGCAACATCTCCGCAGAGGCCGGGTGCTTCACCAGGTTGAACACCTGCATCTTGAGATGCTTTCTGACCGAGTTGACTTGAGACTGAGTCAGAGTGGGCGGAAGAGTAGTGTGCAGCTCTCCGAGAGCTTGAATGACTTGCGGCATGTACGATGACCTTGCCTTGGCAACTTGACACAGAGCAGTCATGCAGGCCATGAGATTTACTCCCGATATGTGCTGAGAGTTGTGGAACTTCAATAACAGGTTGAAAATATGGCTAAAAAATAAATAAATAACAAGATTACTGGTTATTGAACTGGGAGTATATGGATGTTACAGTAAAGTGCGATAACAAATCAAGTCAAGGTGGAGAAAATTTACTGGCTGATCTGTTTAATGATGCAGCAGTTGCAACTGGCAAGATAACATGCCTAGCGTGATATGATCATACAGTGCATTAACACACTAGGAAGTTTTCATTGAAATGTCTTTATCTTAATATTTTTTCAATTAAGGCTTGGATTTATCAGGATTTTCTTTTTCCCATTAATTACAATAAGGCAAGGAGTCTACAGTCTACATCAGTGATTCCTAATGGAGGCGATACCGCCCCCCTGGTGGGCGTTTAGAAGTCTGGGGGGAGGGGGCGATGCACTTAGTCAGGAGGGCCCACTGAGATATTGCAAGACTATATTATTATAATGTGTTTTATTTGCAATAGGAAATCCATTGCATGAAATAATAGATAATTGTGTAATTTTATAATTTCGTTTGGGGGGGGGCGTTGGATAATTTATTTCTACTAAAGGGGCCGATTCTTTCAACACGGTTAAGAAACACTGGTCTACATTAATAAAATGCATAGAAAATCCACAATTATTTTGTGTAATTAGTACAAAAGAGTGTTTTATTATTTTGTAATATAATGCCTTTCCACCAAGTATTGACAGTAAAAACCTTAAAAGTAATTAAATGTATGATGAAAAGTTTCATATTCCTCACTTTGATTCATCTTCCAAGGTGCTCCGACGGGCAAATCTCAGGGTGAGAGGAACGTCATCCAGGGAAAAATCACCAGGTTTTTTCTCGCTGTTTTCATCCGGATATGTTTGCAGCACAATAATGCCTTCCAGAAACTTAATAGAGTTTGTTCTGATACCTTCGTTTTCACTGTCCACCATATTGAGTATGCTCAACTGAAATTGAAATTGATTAATTTTAAACATCTTTTTCTCAAAAACAGACAATAACTTTTTCTTCTTTGACCATATTCCTTCCCTATGTGGAGCATATGGCCATTTTTGCCACTCACATTGGGAGCGGACATGGATTAAAAAAAAACATAACTGATACTTTCAACTTGGTTCCTTTTTCATAATAAAAAATGGCTTAGAAAACTTTCCCACTAAGCAAAACAGAAAAAATGCAAATAAAACATAAGCTAGGCCGAATTTCAGTTTGATCCTGATATCAAATTACATTCATTCATAACTCGAAATACCTAAATGTAGAACAATAGCTAAGGTAAACTACCTTTAGTTCATTCAGAAGCTCCCAAGTGTTTTTCATTTCTGTAGTCGTCTCCTCGGATGTACAGATCCAAATGAGGGCATTTTTGTACACAATATTGGCTGCTTGAATGACTCGCTTTTGAACAGCGACTATTTCGTCCATCAACAGCATTCGAAGCTGAGTCACCATCTTCGGAAGCAGATCAATCTGGAATTTGCTGAAATAAAAACAAAAGATTTATCAGATAAACATGCAGTGGTTACAGTGGTGCTTTACGGTTGAGAGTCATGGCACCTTACGAAAAGCACAGAGTAACCGTATACTGTGTTTTGAAAACAGTTGCTTGCAGTGAAATGTGAAGAGAAATGCGAAGAGAGCCTAGCTAGACCCTGCATATCTCTTCTACCAACTGTGGATCCAGCTGAATGGATCTCACCATTGTGTAAGATGACACCACTGATGACCATCCATAGGATGTACTCAGTGTAGCTATGGGGCACTGGGATGACCTACGAGGAAGTAAAAAGACTGGGGAAAGATAGAGAATCTTGGAGGAAACGTGTGGTAGCCATATGCTTTGAATAAGAACAGATATGGATTAAAATAAAAAAGAAAAATGGTTCTTTCCATAGAACAAATTTCTAATATGATGACAAATGTTATGAACATTTCATAATTTGCAAAAATAGTCAGCTTTCTAGATTCCAATGTTGGATTATTTGTACACTCAATTATAGACAAATGAAATGTTCCGAGCATCGTTCCTTTATCTACATCTCCAGAACAGGTAGTTGCCAGGTTCAAGGAAAATTAGAGGAAAAATATTTTTTTTTTCATTACATAATTTCTACGGAGAAGCTCGGAACGTTTCATATATGATGGCGATGTTTTCATTCTGAAATGTATTTCATATTTCACATAATTGATCTTTATAATAATGTGTGTATTCTCGCTTTCATGAAGTCAGAAAAAATAGCTCCTAAATCATGGCGCTGATTTTAGCTACATTGTGAATTTTTCACGGAAATAAATGCAGCCTACTAAATGAAAAATTGACCACATTAAATTGTATTGTTTTATACAGAATTAAGTTAGTGTTTATAGGATGGCATTAATCACTAAATTCTAATGCAAAATCTGTAAGGAGGTTTCTCTGCCTTACTATAATATGCAGCTGTCCATTTTCAATATATTTTTTGTAGTTTGTTTTTGTCCTTACCATACTTCTTCTATGAATACAACAATAGCTCTCCTAACATCCTGGTTTCGGTCACTGACACAGGCAAGAATATCATCAAGGTATTTGGGGAGCAAATTTGGCGCCTGATGGATTATTGTCTCCTGGAGCTTCTTTAAAAGTGTTGTCTTTGCTCCTTTGTCCACAAAAGATATTTCGTTCAGCCATGCCGTAATCTAGAAGTCGCGGAAATAATGAGATATGAATAGTTAATGTTACAATACCTCATATATTATTCTTGTAATCGTCCATTAAGTGCAAGTGAATCATAATTTCAAAATGAAACAAACACCATGCAAAATAGTCTAATTTCAAATGTCAGTTAAATTTTCGGAAAGAAAATTTTTGTTTATTGAAAGATAATTTAATCATTTTATTATCTATAGAATACTTTGAACAGAAAATGTCTAAATATATGGCAATCGAGCGGAATCATAGGCGTGTTAAAATGTTTTTGACTTAAGAGTTATGTCAAACTCCTAACCTGACTTTCTACTCCAGACGAAGCATTATTATCGAAAAAGGAATTTTCTGTCATTTTGGAATAGTATATTTTGGCAATAAGATATTATTTAATATACGCCATCGAATTTCATACGAAATAATTCATATCAGAATAAACATATTCCGAAATAATGCGACTTGACATTTATTTTTATCGTCAGTTTGTAAATTTGTTTGCGATTTTTGATATGGCAATATGGCCGCCCAATGTCAAAAAAAGTAGCCAACTAAAATATTTTTTTCAGTTGTCGACCTGTTCTCCGGCCACAGTTCTTATTTATTTTAGTAAAAATTGTATTTTAACATACATTTAAAAACATTATCGTACCCAATTACATTAAAATATATATGTTTGCGATTATTCAGTACGCATTTTTTATGGTACCTATATCAGAATAAAATTGCATGTAAGTGTTTAAAAAAAAATTAATGTCGACAATCAATATTATTATTTTATTATACAATCGCCCTCTGCGCATATATCTAAATATAAATATATACTACATACTTGATATATACTACTTCTAAGTACAAAAATACATAATATGTCATATTATTATAATGTTTTATTAAATTAATTTTGTTTTCTGTTCTTCGTACATTTTCATATCTTTATATATTTAAAAAAAAAAATGACAACCCTTACTGAACTTAATAATTTGGTACTCAAGACGGACCGCTCTTTAATTCACTAATGAGCCCTTATTCATTGCATTGTTTTTAAACTGTACGTAGGTGGCTAGTTCTTTGTGTAATAATGATTCTTTGTAGTAGTTACGCCGGTGATTTTGCGGTCAAGGGACAATTAATTATTATTAAAAACGCTCTTTATGAACACCTACGTGACTGAGGTTTTCTTTTGGGGACGTCCATTAATCATTTTAACAAAAAAGGAGAGAGGGCTTTTAATAAATAATGTTCGACAATTGTTAAAATGGAGTAAGAAAGGACTAACTCAAGATAAATAATTTCAATCAACAATTTTATTATTTATAATCATAAATTCAAACGGCTATAGTCAATTTCAAATCTGTTGAAAATGCATGAAAATTTTGTGTTAGCCTTTTCATTTCAGTTATTTTATCTTTTTTAATAAAATCCAGTATTGCAAAAGTATTGTCGGTTTGTAGAGGGGGAGATTTTTTCAAAAATAATTTTAATAGGTAGGAAACTAAAGCAGTTATTTACATAGGAGGGGTGAAAAATGTCTTGAAATTTTTGACATAACTAGTGGACGTCTCCTGTAAAGTCGCCTGTTTTGTTAGTTAAATATAGCTATAAGAAACATTTAAAAAAATGCCAAAAGTGCGATAAGCTCTTCTCATGGGGTGGCCATGCTCGTCATAGTCATCCCACTAATTCCACCAATGTTTGGACGGAGTGTATGCTTTTAAACTAGAATGAACTCTAAACACATTTCGTCTACACACTTTTTCTCTCGTCTAAAAAAGGTGACCAAACGTCCTCTTTTGACGAGGATTGCCCTCCTTGTTTTTCTTTAATCAAATTTGATAAACGGGAAAAGCACACCTTTGACATATGGCGGGAGTGCTGCCATCAGTGGTGTAGGAAGGGGTCCTGCCGCCCGGGGCGGTCATTGAATTTACCGCTCCCAATATTTCCTCTCAATCTGTTTTTAAATCACTTCTGTATGAACTATGAGTTTTTACAAGAGGTGGCTTAATTATTTTTATGTATAAATATAATTGCTCGAAAAATATTGTAAATTCCGCCCCAGAAAATGTGCCACCCGGGGTCCTACCTACTGGTTGCCAGTATGAAACGATAGATTGAAAAGTTTACACTATGGAGCCCTCGCTAACAAATAGTCGGATAGTGTATGTACCGCATTTGCTTGCAAAAATTTTCAATGATAAATGGACAAATGAAAAATCCAGACTAGCGGTTGAAACTTGGCAGAAATAATTATAGTTGAATGTAATATAAATCTAGATTGCATATCGTTCCTGAATTTAAAGAAAAAAAATGAAGATTTACCAGCGGCGGTTCTACGTACTGGGATAGGTGGGCTTAGCCCGACCTGCATTTTGCTTGTAAGTTAACGTATAAGGTGAAGTGGAAACATGCACAATTTCGTAAATAGTATAACAATGCTAAATTTTTCTTCAGCCCATCCAAGATTTTAGGTCACGAACCGCCACTAAGATTTACTCAAAAAATACAAAGAAACGATAAATATTGTTGAGTTGAGTTAGTTATATCAACTTACTAAGTAAACTTTCAGTAGTTTTCTAAAGGTTTGTGAACTTTGAACTGTTTTTTTGGTAAAGTAACATTTTAATAAATCTGTGTTATGATCAATAAAGAATGTTACTAAACGATGTTTTTAAAAATCTTTTTCTACCATTGGCCTCCTTTGACATTTTTAAATCCTGGTTACCTTACCTAAAAGCATATACGTCACCCAATTGTGAGTAAAATCACCTGTGTTTAAAGCCGGCTATTGGCAATCTTAGATTAGGTGACCGACGTGGTGTAACTATGATAGTGAATAATAATTATTACGTAGTTGCGGTCTGTGGTCGAGTGGTCAGTGTTGGTTTCGGTTGCGGTGATGTTCCAAAACCAAGTACGGACAGTTTCATAAATTTATGAATTTTCTTCGAAGTCATAGATATTTGTGTTTTCCTAAATTCCTTCCCACCCACTCGATCATAAAAGCGAGTAATAGAGAGAACGATTAGGTTACTTCTTATCTTGTCCTCGTCCTATCGTTCTGTCTTTAATCTCTTCGAACAAAAGAAAACCTAAGCAACTGAGTACGAGCAGTTTTTTTAAAACAACCTGTGGCGAATTCAGCATTTGGGGTGCCTCACGCGCCATAAACATTTGGAGGCACTGTTTTTCGTAAAACATAAAGCGTCATAAAACTCCATGAAAAATAAAAAATATTAAAATATTGAATTAAAAAACATATGGGTTATACAATATAAACATATACCTATAAATGAATGTGTTCGAGGCCCATTAGATTTGGCAGTCAAAAGCGCACGCTTCGTGCATTTATATGGCTATCTCCCACTGAGAACAACTTCTGTTGTGATAAACTCTATGAGAGTCCATATACTCTACATTAGGAGCGGAATTGTTTAAAGGAATATACGGGAGAAAATAATTAAGTTGAAACCCAATAGAACGGCTGTGGCACTACATTACAATGCGTTATTTGTGATAAGAGATTACAAATAGATTTTGTTGTTTATACAGTAAGATACGTTATATGAAAATCTCAAAAAAAGTTATGTTACGACACTTTTTGATGTCCGAAAAATAGTGCCTTCAATTTATATTGCTTAAGTACGTAATCCGCGTCTGACTGAGATCTAATCTTTCGCACAAATTCATGTTTTACTTGTATAGTTTTAGAGTCAAATTTGTTTATGACTTAAAATTACGAATCAGACGATTCAAATATTTACAAATCTTTTGCTCACTGCAAAGATTAGATATGTTCACAAACAGAGTGTGTCTAGTTCCATGTGCAAAATACAATTGTTTGATATATTTTTTTTGATTTCGTACGATGCAACCAGTACCGGCTCGAGGTTATTTGGCGCCCTAGGCAACGGTTATTGGCGCGCCCCCTTTTTAACAAATTGTGGAATATATTTTTCATGTGCATGTCCGCTCCCAATATGGATCACATGGCCTCCTAATAGAGGTACCTCAACAGTTTTTACGAGAACTGTTTGTTACACAGTCGCTCAATCTCTTTTTTTGGAAGTATATATAATACGAAACATAATTATAACGAACAGATACAAGCTTAAAAAAGTACTATTATTTGTTATTAAATTATAGAAAATAATTTGATTACTCTATTTATTCGCCCCCTAATGATTTACGCCCTAGGCGAATGCCTATTTCGCCTGTATGGTGACGCCGGCCCTGGATGTAACTTAATAACATTTCCTTAAAACTACTATAATTGCAACATAATAACTAGGTAATATACACATGTCATTGTAGGGCGAAGGGAAACAAGAAACACAATTGCTTGTGGCCTTCATAATGTAACATTTAAAATCTATTGTCATTTTTCGAAACATTCGTAGAACGGTATTATTTTGAATTCACGCATATCGAAATGTAATATGAATAAGTTGCCCGGAAGTAAAAATTGTAAATGCAAACTAATTACATTTTAAATCGATTTGTGTCTTTCGTAAACAAACCAGTTAGCAGTGTAGTAGTTAAGCATGTCCGTTTTCAATTTACAACAAATTCACAGATGTTGCTTGAATGGGAACTTGTTGAGTCATTTGTAATACTTTTCTTTGGAAACCTATCAAGTAAGTTACTGAATCTACTGGATAGAGGACTTTATTTATATCATGCTTTGTTTATTAAAATTGTTATTTTACTCGATGATAATTTGACCATCTTATTCTTTTGCCCGTTATACAATTATATTTGAATTTATTATTCGCTGCTTATTTATTTTACGTTTAGTTTTAATCAGTACCGACGCAAGGTTATTTGGTGCCCTAAGCAACGGTTATTGGCGCGCCCCCTTTTCAACTGTGGAATATTTTTTTTACGTGCATGTTCGCTCTCAATGTGAATCATATGTCCTCCTAATGGAAGTGTCTCAAAAGAAGTTTTTTTACGAGAACTGTTCGTAAGTCAGTCGCTCACCCTACCTTTTTCGAAGTATATAGAATATGATACATAATCATAACGAACAGATACAAGTACAAACTATTATTTGCTATTAGAATATAAAAATAATTTATGCGCCCCTTAATGATTTGCGCCCTAGGCGATTACCTATTTTGCCTGTATGGTAGCGCCGGCCCTGGTTTTATTTCATTTTTATGTGCAGTGGCGGATTATCCCATAAGCCCACGAACTCGTATAATATTTTAAATTCAGTTTTAATAAGTCAAAAAACGGGGCCTTCAAATTTGATTACAACTGAGACACTCAAGTGCTTAATACGTGACTGGTTCTGTGATATTGTACCCAAATGACTTTTATTTTATTAGTCAGTTTTTAAATAGTTTGATTGACAGTATTATATTAAAAGAATGGTCATTATAAATCTAATATTTGGTTAGTATAACTATTACGTTTGCACAGTATAACCATATAAAGGTCAGTATTCCTTTTAATTTTGGTCAATAGCCGTGATTATAAAAATGAGGTTAGGTTAGGTTTGGTTTGGTTGTCAACATAAAACAAACCTCAAGTTTGAAATACTTTACCATTTAATGTAAATACTTGATATCTAATATTATATTGGTACGGTCAGTACCGGCGCGAGGTTATTTGGCGCCTTAGGCAACGGTTATTGGCGCGCCACTTTTTTAACAAACTGTGGAATATATTTTTTATGTGCATGCCCGCTCTCAATATGGATTATATGGCCTCTTAATGGAGGTACCTCAACAGTTTTTACGAGAACTGTTTGTTACACAGTCGCTCAACCTCTCATTTTGGAAGTATATATAATACGAAATATAATTATAACAAACAAGCATAAAAAAGTACTATTATTTGTTATTAGATTATAAAATTGTTATTAGATATAAGATTATAAAAGTTGATTAAAATACTGAACAAATCAATACACCTAAGTCTATCCAAATAGTGTTGCACATAAACTAGTATACTTTCGTGCTGCATAAACTGTCGGACAAAAAACAAATGCTTAAAATGAATAATATATACCCAATCAATAACACCGTATTGCGATATATTCTCGAATGAAAAATATAAAAATAATAAATATTAAATATATAATGTAAGGTAGGTATGACCTCTAAACATAGTTATGTCGGCATCCAATCTTCCAGTTGAAATATCATGGAGCAATCATTGCAGTGAATTGATAAACAACTCTCGTGTACTACACCAACAATGGAGAATAAAATAGAATGACAAAAGAATTTCTTGATCTAAATTGACAGATGTGCAATAGCTATAGATTGTTATCTATGGAATCCAAAGAGCCAAGGGTGCGGGGGGATAAACTGCACGCCGCACACAAGCCAGAGCATGACACCCATATACCCCCGCCACCAACACCCCAATACACCGCCCTCACCCGAACGACTGCACGACATAGACCCCCCCCATCAACCCGCTACCACACCCTCTCACAAAATCCAAGCAAAAGAAAATACCCCTTCAGCCCAATGCGCCCATTCGCCGAGACGAATCTCCCCTACGCCCCCTCGACCCCCCCCCTCCAAAAACCAAAACCGTAGTCATCACGACTAACCACCTAGTTATAAGACGTAATCCCTTTAATTAAATAAATACAAACCATGACCGCATCCCATGAGGACTCATCAGGACTCCACATGCCGGACACTCCATCGACGAAAAATACATACACGCCCTATAATCAATACACAGTCGCTCAACCACACATTAAAAACCCCTACTACGTCCCCCCCCTCACCTTCACTCCCAGGCCACTATAAGCGACGCACGTCACAATCACCCCACCAGATATGTATCAACAGGCTCAAAGGCAGGAGGTCTGCTGGCCGTCGCAGTGCAAATACCCCCCCGGCCCCCCCGTCAACGATCACAACTTAGAATTGAATAATTCTCAAATTCACTGTGATCTTACCGGGAATCGAACCCAGACCTGCGTGATCGGTAGAGCAAGCTCTAACCAACTGGGCCACAGCAGGTGACTGCATATTTTTATTCAAGAAATAAAACACTTTTGTTGTGTGTATTTAATAGGCTCATTTAATTTTACGATACTTTAAAAAAAATAGAATATTTATTAAAACGAATATAACTACTTATTTTCTAAAATACCACTTACTTCACCTTACTGGTCGGGGGCTCAATTATTTGATCAAATTATGTGCAGTCTGTTTATAAGCAATATGAAATTATTTAACACTTAAATTAGTATAATAATTTCTAACATAACAAGTAAATAGGCGTAGATACAGATTTCCTACCAAATAATCATTAATTATTATCAACTGTGAATTCCTTGTAAAAAAATGCGGCGATAGACTAGGCCTAAGTATGTACTTCCAGGTGAGCCTGGATTCCAACTGTCTATTCTACCAACCGGATGGATTACGTCGCACCGGAAGGAAGCTGATGACCGCCACAGGATATACTTTTTTACAGCACAGCGGTCGGCAAAATGGTAATCCGCGAGAGACTTCCGATGGCCCGCAGTGAAATGTAGATTTTTTCACATTTTTTTAATCCACAGTAAACTACAAAAAAAAAAGATGCAAGATCCATAAAATCGTCTCAATCTCGTAAGACAAATCTTAAAGGTGGTACGATGGATTAAAAATGATGAATTTAGTGATCCGTGATTTCTTAAAGTTTGCTGACCTGCTGCTCCACAGTCAGTGCCGACGCAAGATTATTTGGTACGGTTATTGGTGCGCCCCATTTTTTTAACTAATAAAAACAAAAAAACAATTCGGAATAATTAGAAATATTTTTAGACATCCATGTCCGCTCCCAATGTGGAACATATGCCCTTCTAGTGGAGGTATCTCAACAGACTTTGTCTACGTTAACTGTTTGTTACTCAGTCGCTCAACCTCTCTTTTTCGAATCATACAAAAAAAAAAGATAAATAATTACAACGAAGAAATACAAACATCCTAATCAAATAAAATGTACTATTATTTATTATTATTAGAGAATATCAAAAATAATGTTATACTACATTTAAGCGCCCCCAATGATTTGCGCCCTAGGCGGTTGCCTATTTCGCCTGTATGGTGGCGCCGGCCATGTCTACAGTGAAAGTAGCCATATTTATTCCACTTACGTTATACCAACCCTAAAAACCAAACACAAAAATCACGTTGAATATTAGATACCGCTATTAACTAGCCTCGAGATCCTATAGATTTGAGAAAAGCCCGAAGGCGGTTTCATTAACATTGGTAAAATACTTATGTTTCTAAAATATTATGGATTATTATATAGTAGAAATACGTCAATAGAATATCAACGTAGTTTTATATCGCACCCCTAGTTGCAAACTAGTACAAGTCAAAAAATGGCATTCTGTTATAATTGGATATAAAGATTCAAACTCTTTGTTTGCTTGTCCAACACTTTCTTATCTGATTATCTTTTATTATCTGACAAATAATGGACATTCTTATTTAAACATTTCCCTTTCAAATGATGGTATGTGGCCAAGCATGTGACACATGTGTCGCCCGCGTGCCACACGTGCTCCAATTCAAGGTTCTGTGTGGCTCTTACAAGATTTCCAACGTTCTACCTATGTACATATAATATTTATATACATTTTGTTGATAAAATAAAATAAATTACAAAAAAACGCTAATAAAGTCAAAAAATTAATCAAAGCGTCAGATCATATTTTCTCAACCGTTTTGAACCCGTGGCCCTTTTTGAGTGTTATATTTTTATGTGGCCCCCAGAACTGTTTTGTAATATTTAAGAAAAGTTTTATATGGAATTTTGGGAATTCCGAAAATTAAAAACGTGAGACCCTTTTTTTATAATTCTTTCGAGAATTTCGAATCCAAAATCCCAGGAATTTACAGATTTACTATAGATTTACGAACATCTGGTATTGTTTGCAAAACTTAACGTAAACGAATGAATATTTTGGATACATTTGTATTTTTGTGTACTTACATTTATGTTATGACACTATAGTATGTATAGAATGTGATATATTAATATTAACGTATAACTATTAATATACTGCGGCCCACGTAATGCAGCAACAGATTTAGTATCGCGGCATTAGAAACTTTTTTTGCAGCATCTTATTCATTTTAACTAGTGAAAGTCTTTGACAAGGTAAATAAAAATGTTTTTAACCTTTTTTCATTGTTACTTCAAAACGACAATTTTTGACTTGTTATAGTTTAAAACTGGGGGTGCGACTAGTTAAATTACATTGTAATATGTACATAATCAACAACACGATTTTACACAATCGTGAAAATTAAAGATCGATTAAGCATGGCTTTATTGCAATATATTTTACAAAATTAATCAGATCAGGTGTATTATAAAATATATGAGTGCTTAGAGCACGATGCTGTCAATAAACCGATCACCCCTCGTAAAGTTTCATTAACTGCTGTAAATTGAATATAAACATAAATCGTTGAGGATTTTTTTCAGACCAAATAGAACACGTATTTTAAATATTTTACTATAGACGTAGGATTTAAAGATCAATATCATAATAATACCTATAGAAAACCCATTAAAACAGTTGTTGTCATTGGAATTATGTACTTAGTCAGCAAAAGCGATATGCTGCGAAATAGTAAAAAAGGGGATTGGTTAATCAACTGTACATGGTGTTTCAGGGAAAGGCAGGATTATTTTATCACTCTTTTACAATTGTATGCAGTAATTATTTAACCAGTGGCGGATTAAGCACTTGGGAGGCCCCAGGCGCAATACAATTTGGAGGCCCCTTTTTCGGAGTGGATTTTTTCAATACCGAAATATAGGTTTTGAAAATGCAAACATACCGATGTTCCGGTATTAAAAATTAGCCATAACCAAATTTTGAATGCAAAGAAACTTTTTAGTAAATTTGTTTGAGAGGAATTGAACAATTCAAATCAGCCATGAATTGTGTCAATATTGACAGATTCCAGAATTGATAAACCTTTCCATGATAGATTAATATTTTAAGAAACCGTAAGCGATAGAATAATGGTCAACAAATCGTCGATTGATTATTATTATTATTTTTTTAATATTATAAGTTTATTAAAATATTTTTTCTAGATTTAATAAGTTTTGTAAACTGTGAATGTTTACTCCTAATGTGGAGCATATGGCCTTCTGGTGGAGGTATCTGAACTTTGGTGGCTTTGTTCTACGATAACTGTTTGTAACTAAGTTGCTTAACCTTTTTTTTCGAAGAGAGTAAGCTTAGAAGGATATGACTAAAACAGGATTGATGGTTAAAAAATCTTAAATTTATTATTTATAAATACGTATTATGATTCGTATAATTTATTTTTATTAAACTTTATATATTTCATAGACCTGTCATAGCTTTGTTCTTCTATCTCTACTACTCTGTTTGAAAAAAAGGGAGGTTGAGCGATTGAGTAAAAAATCAGTTCTCGTAGAAAAAACTTCTGTTGAGATACCTCCATTAGGAGGCCAAATGCTCCACATTGGGAACGGACATGGATAAAAAAATATTATTTGAAAGGATTATAATTTTATTGTTTATAAATTTTAATTTATAAACAGTTTTTTAATCCATACCCGCTCCCAATGCGAAGCATATGGCCTTCTAATCTAACAGAAGTTTTTTCTATGAGGACTGTTATGCAGTGGGATAAAAGGATAACGCGAGAATAGTACTATTGATGAACTTATCGCTCTCGCTACGCCCAGTTATTAAAGGATCTGAAGAATGGAAGGAAAGGATGTTAACCATCACAAGCTTCCATACTTTCGAACAGAAATCGATAAATCCATCGAAAAAATGCTTTTCGTTTTAGGACTGGAACCCGTGAGATCCGGCACGGAAGCTCACCGCTGCGCCATAGGACCCGACGATTTTATTTTTAAATATTATACATTTATTTTTAGTTAGTGTTATAATATGGTTTTTTTATACGTTTTATAATTACATTATATAAATAAATTTTAAATTTTAGATTGGAAAAATACGTTGCTATGTATTCACTCGCAAAAGTTGAGTAAAATAAGAAATTATATACTTTATCGTCGATCTAATTTTGCAAATGCAATAAGCGTAACAAGGGCTATTTTTTGCAGATTAGCAAGTTTAGCCTACGTTTGGCCTCATAATTTAATAAAACTTTATTTTGACTCACCTTTTGACAAATTATCTATTTATATGAACAATCATTATCCATATTGTACGAATGAAATTATTTATATTTATTTCATCGTCAGAATCACTTGAACTCACTTTGAATTGATCTTAATAAAAAGTAGTCAGAAAGTATCAAAATTGTGCAAAGCGACAATTCACATTGATGGGTTAAATAAAACTAAAGCGTAGGTTGAACTCTAGGGATGAAAACATATTATTTCATCGTGAATACCAAATGCATGCAATTCTACCATATGCATTTAAAAGCAACCATATGCAAAAAAGGTTAGCTAAAACGAGTATATTTTTATGACCTGTCTGGTTATTATTTTTATTCTGAAACATATAAATAAACCAGATTTATTCATCCGTAACATCGAGTTGGCTATTTATATTTTAAAAGCGAATTTTTTTTTATATATTCTTGAGAAAGTCTTCGCCGACAAATAATTTACGGCTAGAACTGAAATATGAAATGACACCGAGCAATAAATTAATACAAAGCTAATCCACGCATTGACATCTGCAAGTGATGATATACAAAATTCTTCAGAAGAGTCAAAAAAATAAAAACAAACGGTGCCGCTTAGGTCGCAGGCATACAATCAAGGATAAGGTCGAAACGAAACGGTCTGCATACTAGGTAATATAGGCAATCGGAATTAATGTTATATTATATGAGGTTTTGCTTATTATGATATTAGTCATATATAAATACTGCATTTTTTTTATCATACATATGATAATGGCAATTTACCAGGTAAATGATAATTTAATCAATACAATATATATTTTTGTAAGGAAGTGAGTTGTGTTGCTCGAGTCTTATTATTTGACTTATTAATATTATCCTAAATCAAATTTATAAATAAGGTATTTGTGTAACATTTCAAAATAAAAATGGGTAGCAAAGACCATTTGTATGAAAAATTTAAATTATTTTAATGATATATTTATGCTTCAATTTAAATTTAAATTATGTCAAAAATTAACAATGAGTAGATATTATAGGTTTTTTATGGATTTATAGCATGCATGTACTACCTTTGGTCATCATTTTTTTTACCCCATTGTATTTATAGACAACTAGACAATGCTGTGCTCATTTAGCCTGCAATTTTTTCAATGGCGCAGTTTGATTATTTTCTTTGTCATTTCAATAATAATGGTGATTGGTAAATTAAATTAAATATAAACCAAGATTAAAAAAAACATAAAAAACATTGCTTTTTTGCTAAAAATCGATTCGGATTTGTCACATGTGCTAATTAAAAGGTTTAAATTTAATAAATTTATTATTCATATATTTTATTTTTAATAAATTTGACTGATTTTATAAGTTTTAAAAAAATACTAAATAATATATAAAACTTATAAATTTAATATTTTTAAGTATTATTAACTTAAATGATATTTTTGTTTATAAATCTTATAAATGTATTCTTTACAACTGTTTTATTTATATGTTTTGTAATTAAATGCTATAAATAATATATATTTTTTATAATTTTTAATTTTTGGTAAGTACAATACGTACACTCGTAAGAATTGAGAAAAATGGAGATTATCACTTAATTCAAAAGTTTATTTATTATTTCGCTAAAATATTTATTTTACATTTTACCTCATAATTTTTTTTTTTTTACTTTGACCCACCTATTAATTTTAACAAAGTATCCAAAATGAGAAGTATCACTATTTAAATCACACGAATGATTTGATAAGTTATCAGCGTATAATCTTCAGAACCGCTTGAACAAATTTTGAAGGGATGATGATAAAAAATAAAAAAAATCGTACAAAACGACAGCTTACATCGAAGCGTTATGTAAAACTAAATCTTAAGTCGAAATGTAAGGCTGAAAAAATATTCTTTCATCGTTCATATTTATTAGCCAGATACACATTTACAATATGCATTTATGAAAAAAGGCTAGCGAAACACGTATACTCGTAGAAAATCCTCGGGACCACACATTTCTACAGAACCGCTAATGTTTATAAAGCGGTCACACTAAAATTTTACTTGAGAACTACTACTCTACGTCTAAATAAATGAAATTTAGTTTCTCGGGCCACGCCTACACGTAAAAACTATCGCCAATTATGATTTTGTATGGATGAATGCATATGGCTTATTTATGTGTCACTTTAAAATAAGGGTGTTTGGTTATGTTCGTGTGACTCCGTATTTTAAGTTGACTTGCGGTATTTGAAAATTTGTCTTTTGCAATAAATATTCTTTATGAAAAGTGTTGTATATATTTAAAAAAAAAACCCTGTTTTTGGATAACTTAAAAAAGTCCGAAAATTACATGTAAAATAATAAAATCTGAACAAGTGGATGGAAAATATAATATGTAAGCTAGCTTTGAGGCCCCTAAGATTCGGAGGCCCCAAGCAAGCGCCTCTTGCGCTTATGGGTTAATCCGCCACTGTATTTAACCAATCTAACGTTAATTTAGTTAATCATGTAAATTGTAATGTGATACGCAACGCAATGTTGTGCAACTGGTGTCTAAATTATTTTTTTAAATGTCAAACAGTTTTAAAGTTATACCCTTTTTTCGAAAGTACTTATTTTTTGAAAAATTTCGCAAAAATGCCCCGATGCAAATGAGTTAATATAAAGCTATATTCAAAAGGCGAAAAAAACCTCTAGCTACGCCACTGTTCTTGGAAACATGTAAAATATATGAAAAGAAGAATCACCACTCGGCTTAAAGCAGAGCTTATAAAAAAAATGATTTTTTGAGACACGTTTGTCGAATATCAATATTTCCTAAAACCAGGTTAAGCCCGGTTTTCAAAGTTCCACAAAGAAGGCTAATTCAATTAAAATAGCGAAATACTAAAATTGTATTCAGTGTTCCTCTTCTTTAAAAAAAACACTAAACGTCCGTTGATCAATTACTTGGTATTAAAGTATTAAAGTATTTTTTTAACGAAATTTCCTGAAATAGCAAATATTCTTTCAGTGGGTCATAAAGTAGATCGTATAGTTTTTAAGGCAACAAATAGAAAACCCATTTTTTATCTTTTTTTACTACGCTCGTGTATGTAAAATTCGACCTTCAGTCTTTTCAAGTTTAATGTACTCGTGAACTGTATTCAAGTCAAAATACACAACAAAAATATTGTCAACACATTCATTAATACATCGACCTATAATCGGCAAAAGAACTTAAGCGGCACAATTCGTCAAATTCCGTTTAAAGCCAATAATTTTTCAATATCGCCTAGGGCGTCAGTGACAAAATTTTCAGAGCGTTATCTCATTCGCCTGATCTTTTTTTAGGGCCTGTTCATTTTAGCGCTTTGACTTGTTATCGTTTGTTTCACGTAGTCCCAGCGGTCTAAAACTAATACTATTCATCGCTACTACGGTGACTATTATGAGGAAAATGTCTTGACACGTCTATGCCCAATGTATAAGCATCCAATGAAACCTTTTGTTTGTTATAACGGTCTAGTGTAGTTGAATTCTTGTTATTAGGAAATTTGTTATCAGCTTCTGTAATTTTCTGTAATTATGTTACAGAAAATAATTCGTGTAAAAATATGGTATCAGTTATTTTTAGTGGACGGTGTTATTTCAAAACCATGTAAAAAAGAGTGTGTAGAGTTTTGGGTCACCATTTCGCTGGGCCCATATGCATTACACGACCCAGATATGAGGTGGCTACTAGGGCCTCCAATCCCGGAACCCCAGATCCCGAAATCTCGGGATTCCGCCCAATTCTGTGATCCCTAAATCCTGGGATTGTGACAGTATGACAAAATTAAAGAAAGTTAAGCGAGGTGTAAAAAAAAGAAAAATAAGAAGGTTGGAAATTTTGGTATTTTTGGGAATTTCGTAAATTCCTGCTTTTTTCAATTTGTATATCCTTTAAGAGCTAAAAAAAAGAACTCTTAGGCTGAAAATTTTGGAAAATCCGCAAATTCCTGGGTTTTTGAAATCTACATGAAATTGTTTAAAAAAATTCAGGGTTTCATAATTGTCGAGAAAAAAATTATAAATCCCGAATCCCAATTTATATTCGATTTTATGTTGAATGATTTTATGTTGCACAATCCCGGGATCATAAAAAGCGTCCGAGATTGGATCCCCTATTGGCTACGCCACTGCATATCTTCCGCAATGGGAGCAGACATGCTTAAAAAAACACCAGTTTATAAGTCTTTATACACTTTAAGGTATAAGGTATTTTTTATTTTGACTTCAGCCCAAAATCGTTAAAAAACGTTTATAGTCCCTCATGTAAAATATGTTTTGCGTGGGTGGATTCCTTTTGCCTGACTACAGTTGATATTTTTTTATTGTAAAAATGGATAAAAAATTAATCACCATCAGTGGTATTATTAATTGATTCATATTTTCATATTGAATTATTATTATCATTAGATTCCGGTATAATTATAGCCATGACCAATACAATGTCAAGTGATGCAATTAGGTATCGAGCTTTCAATATCATGTCAATAACTGCTGCCTTGAAAACTTTTTTTTTTGAATGTCAAAAAAACCTTTTTTACAATATTTTTTAGACATGTCATTATCATTCAAAGAATGCTGGAGACACTTGCGCACATTTCAACGAAAACGAGATTCAATCAACGGTCAAATTAAATCACTTACTTTTAGTACGAAAGACACGAACTCAGGCGTCTAAAACCAGAATGGCTGGTTTCTTTGTTACAAATTAATACTGTTTGCTTATTTTTTTAGTCAAATAATAAATTAGCAGTGTAAGCCGCTTTTAACTCTTTCCTCTCTGGTGACTGCTAAATAAGTCATGAACAGCTCATTGAAATTCGAGGGTCCTTTTGCAGCTAAGGTATCCAATCCCGGACCCTTTTTGTAATCCATGGATTTCGGGATTTACATTTTCAATCCTGGGAATTTACGGATTTCCCAAAATGAAAAAAATAAGACCTTTTTTTAGGTCTCACGTGGATTTTTAAAATTTTATCTGGTTGGCTGTTTTTACAAACTTTTAGAGAATTTTTCACTTCCTATCTTTAATCCCGAAATCTCTGGATCAGTACTGTCACAATGCCGGGACTGGACGCCCTAATTACAGCTGCTAATAAACGCTCATTTGAAACAGTAAGAGCTACAGGATTGTTCTTTTTTAAATGATATTAATGTTGTCAACCTTCATTTTTTTGGTGACTTGAAAATATACCCAAATATTAATACGGGGGGGATCAGAGCGCCTAAGACAAAAATGGCAATGCCATAATCATATTTACTAGTGACACAAAGTTATATATATTACGTATAATACCCTAACATAAATTCCCTAATGAAACGTTCCCTAATAATTTATTAGGTTAATTAGTAAACAATCCGGCGTTTTTCGCTATACTATTTATGCCGTGGGCAAAGGGTTAAATAAAATGACGTTGCGTATTTTTTTATAACAATTATTTTGACATGAGACACGCTTAACGTTTTTTGTGCTATAATTTGAGGTGATAAAATTTGTGTCAAAAGTGACATTATTTTGTAAGTACATACATTGTATAGTCTTTAAACAATGTTTAAGTGTTAATTAAAAAACATTACCATTTATCATACAAAAACCATACATCGTTTTTTTTCTTCACCAATAATTTTCGGTCATCGCTTGAACATTAATCGTTATACTGGCAGAAGGCGATAAGTCAAAAAACCTTGTATTAGATAATCATATAAAAACACCAATATTTATTCACTATATACTATAACTATTACTTATCGTCTTAAAAATTTCATGAAATTCAATATTGATTAACGAAATCGATTTACATTCTGAAAAGCGTTAAGTTGTTTATAGTTTTTTTTTGCCAAAAATAGACTCCACTGTTTTAAAGTACTGTTTTAAATCCCTCAAAATCACATTCGACAACGCTCTCTGGCCAAAGCTTCTTCCAAGCAGAAGTGAGGGTCCTCTTGGTAACCCCTTCCTACGCCTTGTCAATCATTTTGAGACAAGCAACGATGTGAAAGTCATCTTTCCAAAACTCATCGCTCGCGTCACTCGTCATGCGGAATGTTGCTCGTTAAGGGAGCATTTTTTTCACAATCTGTTTTGCTCGTGAACAGAATTACTCGTTATTAGAGGTGCTCGTTATGAGAGGTTCCACTCTACATATCTGCAAGTATACTGATGATATTATGTATTTTTAAAAACATTTTTCATTTCAAGATTTTTTTAAGAAAAATTTAATCACGTATGCAAAATGTCTTAATTACGTAATTAATAAATAAATTAAGATACATATATCGTTTAACCTGATGACGTCTTCTTAGTAAGATGGGGTTAACAAATGATATAATATAAACAGGATGTTTTAGCATGGAGTAGAGATAGGTATACAGTTCAATAAAAATGATACGTTGTAAGCTATATCAACTTCACGCCATCGCTAGAACAATGGCTAAATATTAAATATATCTTATAATTATTCTTTTGAATCTAAATACAATGCTATTTTACCTCCCTTCTAAGATACATAATTAAGACAGATGAAAAGATAAATAATTGAGTATCACTTTTTAAAAAATCCGCTGTATAATTTTCTTTTTGATAAAGGGAACCAACATTTTTAGCTTAACCACTGTTAGTATACCCCTGGGTGAGAGTGTAACTTTGGTAGACTCCACTTATTATTAGGACTGGTTTGAAGTCAGTACTATCATGCCGCTAGCCACTATCTAGGCTTACATTCTTATCTACCTTACTGGTTGCAGTTTTATTATTATCATTATTGAATTGGGTAGTTTACATTCTTTTGTTTGTTTTATTAGCCTTCATCGAGATATAGCTGTTTCCAGCGCTCCTCAATGTAGAGAACGTGGAACCTTTTAACATTCAATACTTTGCGTGTACGATGATTTTAAAGGTAGTAATAGGATTTATGGATTGTTGATTGTACTGTTGATTCTTGAAGGAAATTCATTATATTGTTTGATTTATAATAACTCTACAAATACTACAACAAATAAACAAACAAACAAAATAACACAGATCGGTTTTAAATTATAAAATACCCGGAGAATATAGTAAAGTTTTGAAAGAAAAACGTCATTGTTTAAATGTAATTTAATACAATAAGATACACATGTTATTCATATAACTATGCATGTATTTTAAATGAGTTTATGTCAAAGATTTTCCGACATCTCGCATTTTTTAAAATAAAAGTATAATGAAACCGTTAATATATCATTGGTATTCTGCCAAAAAACGTTAAGTCAAAAAACCTTGTTTTGCGATAATCGACTTTTTCAAATACAAGTACCTTGAAGCGAACTGAAATGTAGTGAGGCAGTAGATATTATACAAATAAACAAACAACAATTTAACAAAATTTATATAGTTCAAAAGTTTAGTCGTTTTATCGTCGTTGGGTAGCTGTAAAAATAAGAAATCTATACAGCTAAAAAATGTTAAGTTATATATAGGTTTCGGCCAGTAACAACTGCCAATGAAATATACTTATTTCATATTACTTCTTTAAATATCTAAACAAATAAATGTAATATTAGTTAGCTTGATTTTTAAGACTATACAGCGTGTATATAACTCAAAACACCCAATTTCTGACTTAACGTTTTATGTTAATTCTAAAAAAATGATGTTGCTGTCTTCCTTACAAACGGCTTAATGTTACTCACTAAGTGGCGGCCAGAGTGGGTTCCAAAAAAAAGTTTTAGATGTTCTGGATCAGACGTCGTAGTCTAGGTTTACAATTTAAATGTTGAGGCCCGTAATAGTCAAAGACAAACCAGATCTACTTTATGTTGCCGAAAAAAACACGTATTAAATAGAAAAAGGGCCCACAATAAATGTTTTTTAAAACACAGAGATATTATATTGTATTTTATATGCCCCAGTGGTTTCGAATATTTTTTCAATTGTGCAATCTGATGACTTCTTACATCATGTATAAGAACTTTTAATAATGATAGTGCTTACGTGTTAGTTAATCACGTTAAACAATGCAATAAAGATAAAATAATAAAGATTTTTGATGTTATCACTAAAACATTTAATTTTACGATTGTCTACCATTTAAAAAAACAATTTCAAATGTAAATAGCAAACGTTATAATTTTTAGCACACTTTTTAGGATAGTCAATAAAACGATGCTTAGTTCAAAACATTTAAAATATTCTGTGTAATCATAGTTCAGGTGTTTTATGTATCAACAGATTCGCTAAACTCAGTTCATGCCAAACTTTTTCACTGCACACGACACACTGGAGGAAAAGAAATTTGTAGCGCGGCACACCAAAAAGAAAACGAAATCAATGCTTTATTAAATATCAATAAAATAATTTAACAACAAAGTAGTCATTAACGTCTAGTTAATCAAATAGACAACTCTGAAAAACCGAAGTTGGAGTTGAATAGTATGCAGTTATTTGTAAGATTTTCCGTATATCACGTACAGTAGTCAGACAATAAAAAAAACGTCGCAAAACGGCTGATAAACTTCTAAAGCACGGGTTCCCAACCTGGGGGTCGCCAATTTTTTTCGATTTTGGATTTGAACAACAAAAGGAGTTTCGGTGATAATCTGGGAAAAAGTACAGCAAATCGAGGATTTCAAATTCCTCGAGGGGGGGGGTCGCCTAGTCAAATGGCTTTTATAAAAAGGGTTCGCCACCCAAAAAAGGCTGGGAACCTATATTCTAAAGAATTTGAAAAAATCTTATTGTCTGTGTGATTACCTAATCCGTAAACACGTGTTAATACAATGTATAAATTTCGGGCACAGATGAATAAAACATAATTTATAATAACCATTTGAATATTGCTCTTCGATTTTCTCTAAACAAGTAATCAGGATTTGTCTAATTAGTGGCGGACTGGGCCTGAAAATATAGGTTGCCAAGAATCAAAGAGGGCCCGGCCCACCCAGGGCAAAAATACAAACTAAATAAAGTTATACTAAATATTTGACTGAGGGCTTATATTTTCTAACATATATCGGGGCCCATTCGCCGTCGGGCAACTTGACATGTATGGCCAGTCTGCCACTGTGTCTGACGAATGACCTGAATGATTGATATGTGAGCTATAAAGATGTTAATTTTATTAGTGAAAAAAACGTCAAAACGTAGTTTTAAGTAAGATAAACAAACACCTAATTCTTAATATACCGTATTTTACCAAACAATAATTCTCTTGCACAGTGGCGGATTATCCTATAAGTAAATGAGGCCCTCTAGGGGGGCTCCGAATCTTAGAGGCCTCAAAAATTGCTTATTTAATATACTTTTTGTTTAGATTTTTATATACATATTACTTGGAATTTTCTGACGTTTGTATGTTCTCCGAAAACCAGGGTCTAATTTTCCATTTTGAAGCCCCTAAGATTATGCGCTTATGGGGTAATCCGCCACTACGTACTATATCTGGAAAGGTGTGAGCAGTTAAATGCATTTAATAAAAGGCAGCAACTCTCCCCTGGAATGCCCCACCGGTTGAGAGCTACTGGCTTATGGTATGTAGTGTAAAGTAATTACTTTAATCTACTTTTCTAGTAAATATTGTTCAAATAAAATTTATCCTCAATAATGTTAGTTAAAAAGTCATAATTTCAGACTTTCTTTAAAGGATCCTTAATATCCAAATACCCATTACAATATTAATTAAACTATTACTTTTTATAACTTAATTATGCTTGAAGCTTTGTTGTGGAACTTAAACTTAAATTTTTATTTTTATTTACTAAAATCACTCCAACATTAAAACTGGAACAAGTATCAGATCTGAAATGGAAAATATGTAAACGATCCTACATCATTAAGGATATCTTCGATTTTTTTTAAATACACTCAACTCTTTTTTACACGATCAACTAAAACTATGTGCTCTAACACGATTCCCAGACACAAAAAAACACAGAAGCGGAAAACGGACTTCCTAATAACAAAAAATTCAACTACACAAGACAGTAATAACAAACAAAACGCTTCATTAGATCCTACTACATTAGACGTGTCAGATATTTCTATCGATGAAAACGATTTATCTCTAGTCTCTTATAAAAGTCTCCGCTTATAATCAAGTAGTGATGAATAGTATTATTCCGCCATAATTAAAATATATACCTAGTATGAATAATATATTTTTTAATTTACTCGTTTGTTTTTTTTAACCATGTCCGCTCCCAATGTGGAGCATATGGACTCCTAATGGAGTTTATCTCAACAGAAATGTTTCTACGAGAACTGCTTGTTACTCAGTTGCTCAACCTCTCTTTTTCCAAAGAGAGTAGGGATAGAAGGAAAGGGCTAGGACAGGACTAGTGGTTAGCTAATCGCTCTCGATACGCCCCGTTCATAGAATAGAATGGGTGGGAGGGGGGAATTCAAGACATCACATACATCCATGCCTTTAAACAGAAATTCATAAATCAATTTATAAAACTGCCCGTACTGGAATTCGAACCCGTGACCACCGTAGCGGTAGCCAACGACGTTGACCATTCGACCACACAGGCGGCAGTACTTGTATTTTGGGTCTTCATTATTAAATGTGTACCACAATCTTGTTCTCTTTTCAAATAACAGTCTTTTGTGAAACGTATCTGCCGTGTGTAAAAAGAGTTAAGTGTACTTAGTTCGTTTAGCTCTAAAGATCATAGTTTCCGGTACATATATTCCTTAATAAAAAATGCTTTTTGAAAACCCATTTCTACTATTGAATAGTGTCACGTTCTCCAATTTCCCGACCGCAAGAAAGACACAGGTAAGTTGTATGTACTTGGTATTAAATACATAATTTCAACAAATATTTGCGGTCAATGTATTTTCTTATCAATGAGGAAGCCTTTCAAATGTCCTTACAAAATAGCTCCTTCCGTTGTAGGTGAATGGCTTATTCGTAATAAAAAAAATTGGGTACTTTTTCTGCCCATTATTATTTTTTAATCATCTCGTGTACTTTTCAAACATTGTATGTATTTATTACAAAACTAATTTAAAAAATAAAGGACAGTATTAGGTACGTAATTTAATTACCTACCGATTGAATAAATTAATTGTTTTATATGAGCTCCTGAGAGATGAAATGAGCCAAGTGAATATGACTTTATTATTGTCACGGTATTTAAACAATTCATTTTTACAATTCTCTATGACGAGCAGAGAAATATTAAAAAGCATTTGATAATTGAAATTCTGAGAGGTGAATAAGTTATATTTAAGGAAAAAATTAGTTAGATGCATTATAATATTCGACATGTTTTAAAGTATCGTAAAAGTGAAGTAAATACACACTGCAATAGAATATGCAATCAACCAAAACACCAAGTAAAGACGTGATTGTACTTAAACGTTAAATAAAAAAAAATCTACCGTTTAACTACTTCACTTCACTTCTCGAGGTATCATATAGTCAAAACTTGATATTTTGAATTGAAAGATTTTAAATAAGATACAAGACTACTTAGAATCATTTGTATCAATCTTGAATATAAATCAAACAAATTAATCTTGAAAATGTTATCAAAAAATTCGCCTGCGACTCATAAATGCAGTTATATTCTCTCTATTAACAATTTTTGAGTACGAAAACAGTTACTCGTTTCGTATTTTTTAAAGTTATGTACCCGAATAATTCATTTAAAAGTATTCACTCTGAGATATACCAACGGGACCTTCCTGACCGTTTTTTGGGTACGTTAATGGTTTCAATAATAAGCAACATTGCAAATATTATAATAATTATACAGTTAAACATGGCGTTTTTGAAGGTCAAAAATACATCATCTTTACGGTTTAAATGACCTTAAGTGAATATTTGAATAGAAACTGCGAACTGAAATATTCTATTTTAAGTGGTAAATATAGTTAGCATAAACTTTGTTGAAGTTAATAATGAAATATTTATCAAATTATCTGTGAGAAACTCTGGACATAACGTCGTAGACAAAACGAAGAGAGTATAATGTATTCTGCAAGAAAACGTTAAACACTTATTTACCACTTTTTAACTGAACGGGTTTCTTATTTCAACAGTTACTCAAATACGGTAAGACTACTAAACGTTTTCGAGCTGTAAACATTTTGGTCAATTGTTGTTAATTCATTTGTCTTATTTTTAACGGCCACGCTGCGTTTCAGTTTGCTTCGATGTATTCAAAAATGTTGATTATCTCCATTGTTTTCTGACTTAACGTTTTCTGGTAGTATACCGACGTAATATAATTGTGGAGAAATGAAATGATGAGCGTAAGATATTAAATTAAATTTAAATCTTTGATTCAATACTTTGTCCGAATCGTCGTGTCAACACGACTTTATTAATATAGTTAATAAACTCAACGTATTAATTCTTTTCACTCAAAGCGTCAAGCATTCTTTGGTGTAGTACTGTGCTCTCAGCTGAGCTTTAAGTGGAGAATTAGCATCAGTATGTATTTCAGTTTCGAAACGCATTTACAATCCGGCTCTGTACAATCTCCAGTCGAAGGATTGTGTACCAGTAGTTAGTTATAAACAGAAGAAACAGTGATAACTATAAGTTACGCGGACCAAGTTAGGCTTTGTTTGTCACATCATGTGGAGGATAATTTGTTCAGTGTTTTTCGTGGCTAGTTACTTATCTTCGGAAGTAAAATGTATGGAGAGTAAAAGCGGTGAGTTTGAATTAAAATTGTATTTTCTCAAAAGGAAAACGCGCTGTATTTTTCAATATTAAATATGTTTATTTTCAGAGTATTAAATCACGATTAGCTAGCTCACTTAGAATTATATATCATCCCTTTAAAAAAACGACGTGTAAGTAATTTACACTTAAAACATTACTGTTTAAAATCTATACCATCAGAGGAAACTAATTTAATTAAACATAACTACACACCAGATTTTTTAAAATTTAAGTCTTACTACTAATATGTTTAACAGCTGTTATTGTCACGGTATTTGAACAATACATTTTTTTGTTGTCTATTACGACCAGAGAAATATTAAAAATCATTTGATAATTGAATCTCTGAGAGGTGAATTGAGCAAAGTAATATTTCATTATAACACTCTACATGTATTAAGCATTAAGGTATTATAAAAGTGAAGTTAGCTCGGTAAATAAACATTACAATAGTGTTATTTCTCTATAATAAAAATATGCATTCAACAAAACCCCAATTAAAGACGTAATTTTACTTAAAATTATAATATAAAAATTTTACCATTTACTACTTGACTCATTTCACTTCTCGAGGGCTCAATTATTAATTTATTATGAGTATTTTCTTTCATAAAAATTCTAGAGGTTTTTTTTAAATATTTGTTACTGGCAACTAGTGCTATCATTATTTATTTATTTTTTATTACCAAACAATAAAATGAAAAATTTGGATTCAGTCAAAAGTATGCCATTCTATAAAATCAATATGATTACAGGAATCATTAAAATGGTAATGATTTTATATTGTTTTAATTATTTTATTGTTGAATATAATCAATCATAAAAACATCAACGCCTTTTCACATTTACAATATAGTTTTATTAAAAAAATACTGTCAATTAAATGTTTTTATTTTTCTTTCAAAACAATTTTCAGTTTCTTTTAAGAAAAAGCGATGGAGATATTTTTTGCTTATTATGATGACTCTGTTTAATGTATTATAACAGCGGTCGCCAAACTTTAGAACCTCACGGACCACTACATTCATTATTTTTAATCCAGCGGATTTAAGATTTTTTAAACTGTTATGTACAAATTTGAAAAAAGTAATAAAGTTTTGTTTTACGATATCAAGATGATTTTATTCATCTTATACAGTTCATTCATGTAAGTCATTATTTTTTTTGACAGTTTGCTATAGATTAAAAAATGTAAAAAATCCACATTTCTCTACGGCAGTGGTTTCCAATCTTTATGTCACTACGCCTCCCTTTGAAGAAAAAATATCATCGCGCCTCCCCGTCCTTTATTTCATATAGTAATAAAGTCTTAAGTAATAAAGATTTTTTAAACTGTTTAAACTGTAAAAGTTTTGTTTTACGATATTAAGATGATTGTATGCATCTTATATAGTTTATTCATGTATCACTTTGTCAAAGAATCCCCAAATTTTAATTATGTTTGTAATTACTTTCAATTCCCATTCTAAATTTATTAATCTGAGATGACTTTTTAATTATATGTTAGATGTGTTAAACATTTTAATTTTGTGCTATTTTAGAATCACTTTTAATGTAATTGGTATTTTCTTTTCAATGCCAATTGTTGTTTATAACTGTTCATTTTTGTATAAATAGCACTGTTAAATTATATTTCTTATCAGTTGACGATGCTCGTAATGAGCGAAACCGGTCCTGACATATTAAATAAAGTGGAATGAAGTACAAAGGATTATTGTGTTTTTACTAATATAATGCCTTTCCACCAAGTATTGACAGTGAACACCCTAAAAGTGATCATGTAAGTCATTATTTTTTTTGACAGTTTGCTATAGATTAAAAAATGTAAAAAATCCACATTTCTCTACGGCAGTGGTTTCCAATCTTTATGTCACTACGCCTCCCTTTGAAGAAAAAATATCATCGCGCCTCCCCGTCCTTTATTTCATATAGTAATAAAGTCACGTTTTAAAGGGAAAATAAATATTTTGGACTGTTCCGCGCCTCCCTTTGCAATACTTCACGTCTCCCAGGTTGGAAATCGCTGCTCTACGGGACATTGAAATTATCTCGCGGATCACCACTTTGCCGACCTCTGTATTTAATGAAAAAATGAACGTCCTATTTGTATATTTTACATACAAAACAACATTACACAATTTTATAATGGCAACTAATCATTTGGTCAGTATCTAATTCTATCAACGGCTTGTAAATATTAAAGATGTGGTCCGTAAAAATTATAAATGTTCTATAAATATAAGTATAATTTATAATATAAACAGTTTTAGAGTAAAATTGTGTTACACCTTTTTACGTAACAATCATTTGTCACAAACCTACGAAAATAAAAACCGCGTAAAAAATCAAGAAACGCATACAAAATCATAAGATAGGTTTCATTATATAAAAGACCGCATTGATGAAGACATTGATTTTATATTAAATTTGAATATGCGCTTAGGAAAATCCGCGTTAAACAGGTCCTCAGTTTGTCATACCGAAAATATTTATCGAATACAATATTTTCAAAACTGCAGTAGATGCATTTTTTTTTTATAAAACAAAAAACATTATAACTTTCAACACTTGAAACAAAACTAAAATTTATTCAGACTCATTTTTTATGCAGTCTTTTAACCAGGGCTGTGGAGTCAGAGTCGGGAGTCGTGAAAAATGAGCGGCTCGAATTTTTTTTGAAAAATATATTTAATGATGTGTATCAGTGGCGGTTCTAGGTACTGGGCTAGGTGGGCTAAGCCCGACCTGCATTTTTCACCCAAAACATTAGATGGCTGAATAAAAATGAACAGCAATTCGGCCGCTGAACAAAATAAATACATTTATAAGCGTAACTAACCTTTCCCAAATGAATACAATATCTTTGTTTTAATTTTCCTCTGTCAATATAAAACAATTTTACGTCTACCTACAATCATATTCCCGATTGTGTTTTGTATTACAATTTTAAACTGGGCCGGCACAATAACTCTATAAATTCTTCACTTGGTATAGGCATCGTCTCTCTGGCATCACCACTCAGGGGCTATTAGTTGCTTAGACCGTAACCACAGACAATATCATGCAATTTTTCTTTACACTGGGGCGCAATCAAGCACGATTAGATTTTTTTTATATTTGTATGTACGGAAACGTCATCAAACACAAAGGATTGTGTTTCAATCTGTCAAGCTTCTGTTGATCGTTGGGGGCTAAACACAATCTGCCCATTACGCATACTTATGCATTGAAACACAAAACCAATATCGTTGTATTGTATGAAAGTTACAGGTATTGACTTTCAGTGTGACAGTTCTGTATTGCTTTTTGTACTTGTTAGTTCACTTTGACAGAGACGAATTTAAGGATTCCGTGTTATTATTCTATTATTTCTTAGTTACATTAGCATTGATTTTATTATATAATAATTAATTCATTGCAGTAGTATCGTAGTATTTGTTAATTTGTTTGTAGATTAATGTATAAGGTGAAATAGAAATATGCTTTTCTCTAGCCCACCCAAGATTTTAGGTCAGGAACCGCCACTGATGTGTATTTAAACAAAATAGTCAAAAGTGTTAACATTTCATGCTTGGCTGACTAAAGATGATCTGATGGTATGCATATATAATATATAAGTTAAAATGAAATTATTGAAAATTGAGTCGGAGTCGGAGTCGTCTTTTTTTCACACGACTCCACAGCCCTGCTTTTAACGTTGTAACCAGGGGTGGGCTGGAGGGAGCTCGCAGGGGTTCGTGCGAGCTGCTTGTTAAATTGTACTCAGGCTGATGAGCCCCTTGTTATATTAAGAAAAACAATATTCTCAGATCTTTGCATAATATAATCTGCAATATAATATGCAATATATTGAAATTTTATAAAAAGTAGTAATGTAGATTTGGTATTCCTGACGTACATTTTTCAGTTATTGGTTTTGATTAAATTGCGATATATTGTGGACTGTTACAATATATAAGTGTATAAAGTAACATTCGATAGCTTTAATAATTATTGCGTTTAATTGCATATGAGCAGGGGTGGGCTGGAGGGGGCTCGGAGGGGCTCGCGCGAGCCCCTTATTGATTTTTTACTAAGACCGGCAAGCCTCTTGTTAACTCAAGAGAAAGCAATATTCTCATTTCAAATTAGTATATAACTGCAATTTATATATTTTCTAAGACAGCTTCAGTATACATAATAGTATATTTTAAGCTATTTTCATTGATAAGTTTACGGTAAATTGCATATTGTTACATATTATAAGAGTATTAAGTAAAAATCGATTGCTTATTTAAATATTGCACATAATTGCATTGGAGCGATTAGAAAATTCACTCCTTCCTAAGAACACTGAGAATTGCTTCGAGATTAAGCGAGCCCCTTGTTAAAATATTGGCAGCCCACCGCTGCATATGAGTGAAAAATTCACACCTTCCTCAGAACATCACTAATAGCTATAAGATTAAGCGAGCCCCTTGTTACCGTATTGGCAGCGCATCGCTGATTGTTATCATTTTCTTCATAACTAGTTTGCTTTCATTCATCTTTAGAAGAGCTGGTCAGTTCAATTCCACAATTAGTGTTATCTTGAGTTGTTAATTTTTTTATATTTTTCGCAAATTCTTTGTATATTTATTTCTTCATACTGTACCCAAAGACTTCTCACACAAATTTTAGAACACGTCCATATTTGGACTAGTTTTAAATAAAATGTTTTAAAATCACATTTTCCTCGACAGCGTTATAGTCGATCCGCATAAAATGGAGGAAGGTTAAAGAGCATTTTCAAATTGTTATATACATGCATATAAAAATGAGTTAATTAAATTGAGCTATATTTTAATAAGGTTAGATAAGGTTGGGTTAGGTTGGGCAAGAGGGCCCACTAGCTCCTTGTGATATTCGGAAAAAAAATAACAATATCTTCAGGTCAAATCAGTACTTGACTGTTATTTTTTATATATATGTACACATATTAAAATATCTACGATAGTTTAAGTTTAACGCAGCGGTGGGCTGCCAATATCTTAAAAAGGGGCTCGGTAAATCTTATCTATTTTTGTATCCATGTCCGCTCCCAATGTCGAATGGCCTATGGCCTCCTAATGAAGGTATCACCACAAAAGTGTTTTTTTACGAGAACTGTTTGTCACTTATTCGCTCAACCAAAGAGAGTAGTAGGTGTAGAATGATAAGGCTAAGACAGGAATAATGATTATCTAATGGCTTACGTAACGCCCAGTTGAATTGAAAGATCGGAAGAGTGGGAAAGAATTTGTAGACATCACAAACACCCATGCCTCCGAACAAAAAATCGAAAAGATCGTAAAAATGATTTTATTATCTTAACAAAGGGCTCGCCGGCCGCCCTGAAATTTAGCAAGGGGCTCGCGCGAGCCCCCTCGAGCCCCCTCCAGCCCACCCTTGGTTTAACGTCAATATTATAACTATTTACTCTAAGAATCTGAGCTATTTTTTCCAGCTCTTGATGTTGATTATTTTACGGTAAATTGGGTAGTGTTATATAATATAAACATATTAAGTAACATTTGAATTATTTTTATTCTGTACACTTCCTTAAATTTAAATTTGACATTAAATTTCCATCAAGTAACATTCGATAAGTTTAATAATTATTAAGAGTAACTATTTGAGTGAGTAACTGCCCCTTCCTCAGCATACTTAAGATTAAGCGAGCTTATTGTTAAAGTATTTACAGCCCACCACTGATGTATGGTTATTTCGATAAATGTTAATAATTCATGGCAGAAGTTTTCTTTATTTATCGTTTCATAAAATGCCGGGAATCTCATACATATTAAAAACCTGTAAAAATAGTATTACCTGTGTTTCAATACTTCATTCCATTTTATTTGTTTATTTTTCATAACATTTGACATAAATTTACCTCTTGCGACTTCTTTAGGAAGTAATGGAGAAGATAAATGTATAAGTCCATCTTAAATAAAAATCACCAACTGTTGTCAAACTTAAGCTAGTCATTTATTTAAATAACTGACTATTTAATTGAAATACCGCCGTTCAACATAAATTACTAACCGCTTAATTTAATAACTGACAGTGACCAAAATTACATAAGATACTGACCAATCAACTACATGTATTGAATAATGCAACCGAAAACCGGGTAATGCATTTGGGCGGGTACTTGAATGCCCTAGTTACAAAAGACATTTTCCTCCCATTTGGAGTAATTTACAGCAGTTCTCCAATTTCTGTCCAAAACAATATGTATTATGACATAAACGATTTTTTTCTTTCAATTTATTATCTATAATATCGTCGCTATGCTGGCAAAAGGCGATAAGTCTAAGAATCTTGCATTAAGATAATCGTCATTTTCGATAATCATAAAATCATAACATCTCTATGTATGCACTTTACTATAACTAGGTATTACTTATCGTTTTAAACACTTCATAAAATTCGATAATGATTATCGAATTTGATTCACATATAAAAAACGTTAAGTTATTTAGTTTTTTTTTTGCCAAAAATAGGTTAAATCGGAATTTACTTAATGTATATCGTCGGTGTAAAATCTTCATTAAATTCGATAATGATTAACAAATTCGATTCAAATGTTCAAACGTTTTAAGTTATTTATGGTTTTTTTATTACCAAAAATAACTTTTATCGTAATTTTCTATATGTTCAAATTATGTAAAAAAAAATACACAAAGTATGACTAAGCTTATTTTTTTAAAGATCTATTTTCATACAAAACTCAAAACAGCCGGTTTTTAAATTATTGTCTTCTGCCAGTATGGCGATTATATTTTTTTCAAGAAATATTTTTCCTATACACGCTTGATTAGTCCCTAAGAAATTGTAATAATTATTGGTTGCACGACTGACTGTTACAATTTTTAATTTGTTCATACGATAAGTAAATACCGCAAGAAAATCTAGTCTAGAATCTACAACTCAATAAATTGCTTCCTTTTCCGAAATATAGAGAAATACAACCGGATAGATAAACTGATTAGATCAAAATCTATTTCCTGCCGATAAGTTTACCGCAGTTTAATATTTGAAGCATTAGGCACAACCTCAGCCTTGGTTGCAATTTTGAGTCATGAATTTCGTCTATAATGGCGTATCTCAGTTAACAGACTAGCAGGTTTTTCAGCACCAAAATTTTCTAGAAACGGGCCGATTAGATTTTTTTTAAATGTTAGGAGGTCGGACGAAAAGTATTCTTGATAGAATCCTTTAAAATTGTCAAAAAATAAATATTTCATATGTGTCAAGTGTTCAAAAATCAAGGACCGGATTTAAATCTTTAAAGGGGAAGATCCAGATAGCAGGCCGTAGTTTGGTGATCGCTGGACAAGATTATTATTTGCAACAGGGAGAGGGGAAACTTTTTGGATGATGGGCGTTATAAATGAATTCAAAATGAAGCCAAAAGTAAAATACTATTCTAAGATATACACTATTTATTATCAAGAAAACTACATACGAACTATAATAAAAATAATGAGACTTATGGACAGTGGCAGATTACGCACTTGGGAAGCCCCAGGTGCAATAAGTTTTGAAGGCCCTGTTATTCGAAAAACATAAGAGCGCTGCAAAAGTCTACTTAAATTAGAATAAATATTGAAAAAAGAATTGTTATATTTGCGTTAAATAATATTAGCTGTTTTAGAGGCCTCTGAGATTTGGAGGCCCCAACCGCGCGCCTCGTGCGCTTATGGGGTAATCCGCCACTGCTAACGGAGCTGTTTTACATTCTTTTGAATTCGAGTGACGGTTTTGTGATTGAGATTCTTAACTGCTCGTAAATTTTTCAGTTTCAGATGTGAAAGTATATTACGTATTAAAATAAATAACTGTGCGGTATCCTTTTTATCGTTACTTTCATCGAGATCTATCGAGTAACATGGCATCGATCCTAATAGTGATTGTAATTGTTCGTTTAATTGTTATCGATACCTTTAATTCTTCTAACAATTCTCATAAACATAGTTTCTCAAATTTGTGTTTAATGTCTGGGCATATATTAATTCCACAAGCTTCAGTAATACATCATTTAATAAAGACTACGACAACGGTTTGTTTCTATTTACAATTATATGAAAAGTAACAAAAGTTGACTCTATAGAAAATTCTTTTTCATTCATTTGCCGTATGAGCACATTTTATTTTCAAAATAAATTTTAACCCTTACCACTCGAGTGCCGCAGCTACGGTGGCATACCCATAAAGTAATTTTTCAAGCATTTTTAGCTATTATCATACTGCGATTTCAATCAAATTACAATGAATAATAATAGTTTACTACATTAATCTGAGAAACAAGTCGCCAAAAAAATTGAGAGAGCATAATTTCAACAACAGTTGTTATCTGAATCTTATGACGCCATCTAGGTTGATGGTAAAATGCTAAGCGATAATTTTTATATAATTACATATCCTGAGTTCTGGGGCTAAGAAGGACTGTGCAGTATGCTCAAATAGAAAAAAATCAGGTGGAAGATCGAAAACACGATTATTCTGCGAGATATGCGTGAATAAGGCAGGATTGCATATTGCCGACTGCTATGTGAAATACCAAACGATGAAGACATACAAATAAAATAAATATAAGTACGTTTTATTCATTATAAATCTATTTTCAAGATTTTTTTTTATATAAATGTTTCATAGTGGAAATATGATTTTTGCATGCAAAAACCATCGAGTTGCCGGTATGCACATACGAAAAACAATTCGAGCGTTAAAGGTTGAATCAATTAGCTGTTTTTTTTCTATGTTTCCTGAGTTCAATTAGCACCATATTCGTTATATGCTTTGAAGTGAAATATCGTTTAATATTATGCTCTCGTCATTGATATACAGATAAATAGTAAAAGTATTTTTTTAAAGAATAGCGTTGGGTAATAGAAAAATACTTACCGGTCCGGATGTGGCCCGCGGCTCGTGGTTTCCCCTTGCCTAATGCACAAGATACTTGACATCATAATATGAATGCGATTGAGTTAACCTTCTTAACGTTATTCTAATTATTTCTCTTGGTTACCGTCATTTTAGTCTGTCTTTTGTTGAAGGGCGAATCAGCCATTTTATCAAAATTGAAATGTATAAAAAAGTGCAACGTTTACTCCAGTTATATCATCGGGCTGTAGACACCGACGACCTCATATGCAACAAAGTAGTTTTGTAAGCTTTTAAACCAAAAAAATTGTGTGAAGGACGTGTGTAAGAGTTCTTTCCGTTGTACAGAACAAATCCTGACAAATGAGAAAAAAACTCTTAACACACTTCGTTTGCACACATTTTCTCGTGTTGTAAAGTAAACATTTTATTCAAACGTTAGCGAAAGCGCCGAAATGTAAAGCCGGCTAATGCTATGTAAAAACGAGACATGTCGTCGCCTTGGATAAACAAGGTACCATCTGAAAAAACTAAAACTGTGCAGGAGAAGCAATTTAAAATTTCAGAAGATGTATTTTTTTGTAGAAACGTTATTTTAGATAAAAGTAAGTATAAATATAATCAGAATGAAGTGTATATCTTACATATTAATTTTATTTCAATGTTGTTATTATATTAGCATATGTATAATAGGGAAACTGCAGATAGAACTTCGTTGTTCTCAAATGTTTATAGCCTAACATTTACGTAAAATAACATTCTTTTAAATAAGTCATTAGACAGATTTTTTCATTTGTCACTCTTTGGGCATTGTGATTTATTTATTTTATTTTTATTTGACATACAGTCAGACAGGGGTGGGCTGGAGGGGGCTCGCGCGAGCCCCTTGTCAAATTTTACTAAGGCCGGCGAGCCCCTTGTTAGTTTAAGAGAAAACAATATTCTCATATCAAATAAGTATATATTTGCAATTTCTGACTTATATATCGTCTACGACAGCTTTAGTATACAGAGTAGTACATTTTTAGCCATTTACATTGATAATTTTACGATAAATTGTATATTTTTTCATATTTTAGGTGTCTTAAATAACAATCGATTGCTTATTTGAGTATTACATATAATTGAATAGGAGTGATGAAAAAATCACTCCTTCCCAGGACACCGAGAATTGCTTTGCGATTATGCGAGCCCTTTGTTAACGTATTGGCAGCCCACCGCTGCAGTCAGAAACATTTTGAGAATGAAGAGAATTGACGATAAAACTTTGAGTGTTTTTCTTCTCTTTCTTTTAAAATCATCGCGTCTCGGATGCCATCCGTTCATCACTAATGGACATACTATGTAGGAAATATTGTACAAAGATGCAACTCCCTGTGCTTTAAAAAAATAATCTTAGCATAGAAGGCGATTTGGATGTCGCAATCTCAGGATAATTGAATAATTGAACCATTAGTGTATTAAATAAATTGAATCTAGAATATAGATCAGCGATCGCCAACGCGTCGCGCGGAAACTACAAGTATGCCAAAAACGATGAGATAATTAAAAAGAGTTAAAATAAGTTACCAAATACCATTTATCACACTAAAGTCAAATTTAAAAGAAGTAAAAAATATCATCTTTTTTAAATTAACCCTTCAGAGACGAGAGCTTTTTTCCGATAAAAAAAATATTTTTCAAGCCATATTGAAGTCACGGATAACTTTTATTCCTAACAAAAATTAAAAAAAAAAAAAAACGCAAAGTCGTTATATAGAAACCCCGCATGACTATATGGTCATGCTCATCCTTTTATTACCGTGTAATATTGAGTACGGACAGTAGTAAAAACAAAAGTGACCGTATGGGCCCGCAAACATTCGGGGTTGAAATATAGCTAAACGTGATTTTTTTTAAATATTTACAATTTGACCTCTTTAGATCAACATAATTTCAATACAAATATATTAGCAAAAGAACTGTAAATAATTTGATGTTTTTATAAAAAAATAACTAACAGTTTCAAAAAGTAAATTAAAAAAAACAGAAATTTAAAAAATCGCATGTGCTTTTGAAGGCCGTTTCTGTCCCCACGGCTGATGACTTACTGAAGTCTGTACCCTTTTTAACCAATTATGAGTGAAAGCAACGATATTCAGGTAGAAAAGGATGAATAGTCGAATCAATAGACAACGGTGTTTACTGGGACCATATGGTCAAACTCGTCCTTGGAGGGTTAAGTATTGTAATTTAAATAAAAAAAGTTCCAAGACTAAAGAAATGATAACCAGACCTCAGAATCAGAATACAACAAGTCCATTTTTTTCAAAAATGATCTTTTGGTGACAATTGTTTAATGAGACTATTACATTTTGCAAAATAAAATTAAAAAAACGCTCTACTTTTCATTTTCTTATATGTGTAGAAGAAGAATAAGGGAGATGGACATGTTGAATTTTGCTTCTAAAGTTTGACGATTATATCGAGTACAGTCATAATATGATTCATGTTGGAATTATTGCATTCTACCACTTAAATTTCGCACAATATTTAAATGAATATCAATGAAAAGTTAACCTGTTAAAATATTTAATATTGCTCTCCTGAACATTTTATGTTGGTCTCTGATTTTCAGATATCGAAGCAGCTAGCTTAATATTTGACATTCCCTGTGAAACTAAATTCATTTTTTTTAAAATTGTAAATACGCAAGTATAAAAAAATATTTTTTAGATCAATAAAAAAAATACAATACTTCTCGAGATCAACTTGAATTGAAAGGCCATCACAATCGTCCATGTCTTAATCATTTAGCAATCCAAGAACGACAAGGATCTAAGAGTGATATTTTGCGAAACAAAAGTAACAATGAATACCAATAATGATACTTGTAAAATCGCTTAATTGTTACTTTTGTTTCGTCAAAAATCTACACTTGGAACTTTATAGTTCTCTGGTCACGATATGATACATTTTACGACAATAATTATAATCGTCAAACGGATTTCTTACGATAGAGTTCTGCTAAATAAATTCTAACTCAATTAATTATATACATATTTAATAGCTGACGAACAATTAACTTTTAATCTTTATTACGAATTATGATTAATATTATGCACCAGAAATTTAATGGCTTGCAGGTATTTATCTGAGTATTATTCAAATCGACTTGTTTGCAACATAATATATTTTATAATCATTTATTATAAAAAAATAGACAGCATTTGAAGAGTCCAGTATCAAACGCGCCATGTCATTTTTTTATTATTTCCGATCTGAATTTTAGCACATATGCTATTCTCTCCACCACATGCCACGGATGTACACCTGTGTCCAACAGACGTTTCCTGTGGCGTAACTAACGTTATGCGTTGTTCAGTTGTGTACTAGGATTGTCTGGGGAGCAATTGATCAAGACTTGGCGACTTGCACTTAATTAAGTGTGCGAAAAAATTCCCTGTAAAATTGTCCTGAGTTTCTACGAGTGTGTCTCGATTCTTTTTCCGTACGACGCCACAAATTTAGTAAAAGCTTAAATGTTTGCCTATCAATTCAATATATCGAATGTGGAAAGGAAAAAGGACGTAACCCACACATATCAAATTTTACAGGAGGCGCAAAAAACGTGTTTTGATGATTTTGGGCCATATGGAAATTATGAATTATACACAACCTTGAAGTGCACGGAGACTTCTAAACAAGTAATTAATTGACATAATTTAATATTTATTAAAGAAATTGACTAGGAAAAACCTTTATTTCAGTCTTTTTTTATGGCTTTAATTTTTTACAAGGTCACCTTTTTCAAACTTAAAGGCTAAATTTATATAAAAAAATATATATATTTCATGCTTTATTTAACCTAATACAAAAACGTTGGCAAAAATATAGTCATGTGCTATGTTTAACATGAAGGAGTAGACGACATGGACGGAAACGTCTTTGCTTCCTTTCTTATTAAATTTATTATTGTTATTTAGTTCAAAACCATTCCAGTGGTGTTTCATAGCGACAGAAAACGATAGCAGTATAAAGTACATTTATGTATCTCCTAAAAACTTTTACTTTTTGAGATACAAGCTTGGACCGTTTTGTTTCAAAGTCGTGTAAAAAAAGAGTTAAGTATATAATAAATTTAACCGTGTCTTTCAAAAGTTTCAAGCCCAGTATTGTTTTTGTCTTATTGAAAAAGTTGTTAATGTAAAATAAAACAATGTCACAAATAAAATTATATCTAAGTATTATAATTCATACATTCAAAAGACTGGCTCACCTTGAGTTGCAAGGACAGATCCGATCTGAGAGGGTCGGCCACCCGTATGCAAATTTTAAAAATGCCGCTCAGCAAGTACGCTTATATTATTGTATTATTTAAAATACACGATTAAATTTTTATACTTTCGTAAAACACAAGACACTGAGTATTTCGATATATCCTTACAACGTCTTGGGAAACATTTTAAACAATCAGTTCTCATAAAAAAAACTCTGTTGAGATATTACCATTAGGAAACCATATTTTTCGCATTGAGAATGGGCAAAAAAATGACTTGACAAGAATCCATTCTGGCACCTTTTTTTTCAAAAAAAAAAACCGTGCATATTATGAATAATATGTTGTCTTATATCACCTTTTACGCGGTTCTTGTGGATTGTATCTACCGTGTAAAAAAGGAGTTGAGTGAAGATTATTTTGTAAATAAATTTATGTATTGAAATGAAACATTTGGATCTGTCAAGTGGCCGTATTTGAGGACCCAGAAGGCAAAATTTTTCTCACAACTGTCCTAGTTTTTATTCAATTTAAAAAAGTTTATTTTGACAGTATATAATACAAATAATATAAAATAACATGTGACGAGTTTTTTTGTAGTTTAACGGGTTGGATTGAATATGTAGAAATTTGGGTCCTCGTGCATTGTATGACTCCGTTGTGAGTTAGCTACGCCATATTTGGCAGCCCACTGATGGGTAAAGGGCAAGGTTATCGGCTTTCGAGATGGGAAAGGATGAAAACATCACCCAAATATCATATACCGATTAGGTCATTCAATATTTCACCATAAATTTGGGATGTAGATTTTCAGGATCGATCACTATTAAAAAAGTAAATTAAGAGAGTTAAAAAATCAGGGCTTCGATCCGGAACTGAACCGAAAAACGTTAGAACCGTTATTTTTGCCGGAACGAAAACCGGAACTGAACCGATATATATTTTGTTACTTGAACCGGAACGAGAACTGGAACGAAAAAAAAAGCGGCTCGAAGCCCTGTAAAAAATAACTTACAAAAGAAGGTAACACCTTCTAAAGCTTGCTTCAAAAAATTTTGTTTGTTGTCCGATTTTAAAAACCTAGGAATTTACGAAATACTCTAAATGAAAATATGTGGGAGCCTTTTTTTAGCTCTCGCGAACATTTTAATATGTTTTGCACAATGTTTTTTTTACCTATTTTCAAAAACTTTACGACAATTTTCCACTTCTTATCCTCAATCCAGAAATCCCGGGATTGTGATAGTACTAGTCTTGGAGACCTATATACCGATCCATGCATTTGGACACAAATCCATTGAAAATCAGTAAAGGTTAACAATGCAAACGTTCGACCACGCAACCGAGTAGTCAGAAAAACCACTAAGCCACGACAAAACAGAATGTATAATATAATATTTTATTTGCAGCCGCAAATTATTGTTCAACGGTTGATAAAGACAATAGATAATGGGCATTCCGCACTCGAATTGCAATTAATTCTCATAAAAAAGCCGTGTCATTTAACCATTAAGGCATTGCATTTTTCATTCAATGGCATGAATTTTAAAAAGTTGCTTAGTCGAGCAGTGTTTACCTTCACTACAAGGTGTTTTATTATTTTTTCGTTAAATTAATTTACAGATTACCTATGCACAATGTCAAGGATTTATGAAATGTTTTTTTTAACGGAACGGTTAAAAAAGTAATTCTAATATTGTCATATATCCAGTTTTTACTGGACAACTCCCCTTTTGATTTTTGATTCCGTGCCATTTAAATATAATATAAACAGTTAGTCCTCGACTTACGTATTAATTAGTTCTGAAGGTTTTTGCGTAAGTCGAAAAATCACGTAACTCGAATAATATGTACTTAAAATCGAGCATTTTTAGAAATAATATGCGTTAGTTTTAGTGGATATGCAGTTTTTAATAAAGTGAACATTCATACCAAAAGAATATATTGTCATTAAATGCAAATTTTGTAAATCGTTTGAAATCGGGATCTTGATTAAACTTTTAACTACTTCAACCAAATCAATCTCTATCATATTATTTTTATCAGCTTTCTTGATTTCAAATTGCATATGCTGTCTAGGTGTTTTTTTTCTGAAAAAGATTCTTCATTTATCTGGTCTTCAAGTTCCATCAAAACTGCATCGTTAATATCCGTTGAATAAACTATGTCAATTAAGATCTCTCTTTTTCTTTTTCTGTTAGATTTTGTTCAAATACTTTGGACATTTTGACTACTTTGCTAATGAATCTTCAACTTCTTCTTTACGTTACCCATGAAAGAAATTGAAATTTCACTTCAAACGTCACCGAGATTTATAAATTTCCTACTCTTTCCAGAATTATGCTTAAATGCTTTAAACTTTTTAAATATCGACTATGGAAAGGAAAAAGGACCGAACCCACAGTTTATTCAAAACAGGTTTTTTTTTCGATAATCACAATGTATCAAACTTGATACACATTCTATTAAAAGGATGCAAGCTTCAAATGCTGAATTAGTATCTAAATTTAGCTTTTAAGTTTGAAAAAGATGACCTTGTAAAAAATTAAAACCCAAAAAAAAGACTGAAATAAAGGTTTTTCCTAGACAATTATATTAATGAATATTAGATTATGTCAATTAAACACCAATTTAGAAGTCTTCGTGCACTTCATGTGTATAATTCATAATTTGCATAGGACCCAAAATCATCAAAACTCTTTTTTTGCGCCTCCTGTAAAATTTTACATGCGTGGGTTACGTCCTTTTTCCTTTCCACAGTCGATATGTATATGTATAACACCTTGATCTTTGATTGGTCGAACAATGGACACATCTCTCACACATAATTATTGTAATATTTTTTTTTATTTTAACATGCCCCGCGAAACTAACTTTTTTCTAAAGCGTAAGTACGAATTCACGTAACTCGAATACACGTAAGTCGATGGCTTACTGGGTGTGAAAATGGTTAGCATAAACCGGACGTAATGGTATACATAACTGAAGGCGGCATACACCTTCAATACTAAGCGATTAGCGCTATGGATTTTTTAAACAAAGGGCTATTGGCTAGATATTACAGTTACGAAACATAATTGAGCTATAAAAAAACAGTATCTTACAATCCCTTTCTGTACGATGTAATTTTATGTCAATGTTTCTGTTTACCGAATAAGCAGTGATAGATTAATCAATTGTGCAATACGGTTCGGAGGCCCTGATTTTAAGATAACAGGATTCCCAGTGGCGGATTACTCTATAAGCGAATGAAGCGCGCACTTGGGGCCTCCAAATCTTAGGGGCCTCAAAAATATACTGTTTTATCAGATTTTTTATATTTTGATTATTTTACATGGAATTTTCTGACGTTTTTATGTTGTCCGAAAAAGGGGCCTCCAAAATAGATTGCCTTAATCTACCACTAAAGGATTATCTCATATTAATATCGTCGACATACTGGCAAAAAGCGTTAAGTAAAAATCCGGGTGTTTAATGTTATAAATTCAGATAGATAGATTTCAACACGCTGTATCTTCTGAAAAAAAAATTCAACGATATTCTGTATATTTTTACATAATTTGAACATACTATACAACAAATCAATGCCGATTAAAGTTATTTTTGGGGAAAAAAACTATAAATAACTTAAATTATTTGAATATGTGAATCATGTTTGTTAATTATTATTTATTATTCAGTGTTAATTGTAATTCAGTGCTTTTTCCTCATGTAACGCGATGGAACGGTGTTCCAGCACCTTTTCTCGGCATTTTAATTTTACAAATTAATATTAGCATTTTTTTTTACAAAAACTTTTGGTTTTATTATTGGAAACTATTGCCATTGGCTGTTTGTTGCCATCGATTCTTTTTGAATGTTGTGATTAAACCTCAACTAAAAGTCATATAGTCCACATCGGGAACAGACATGGATAAGAAAAAAAAGTTTATACGTTATTGTTTTAATAAATTTCAATTGTATTTTTGTAAATATTTACTTTGTTATAATAACGTATAAAAGTTTTGACTTAATTTTTTCATGTTTATGAGATTAACCAGCCTTCTGTATTTTTTTCATCTCGCGCTTAGAAGATAATGCATATTTGTTATATTACATTTTCCAATCAGTATACAGCGTTGGGTCTTATGGCCAGTGGTGTAGAACGAGTCCTGCCACCCGGGACGCTTCTTGAATTTGCCGTCCTCAATACTTCCTCTAATTTTGTTTTTAATTCAATTTTACTTTTTTTTTACTAACTATGCGTTTTTACGTCACTACAGGTGACTTAATTTTTTTAATGTATAAATATAATTTCTCGAAAAATTTGTTTTTGAAAATACCGCCCCCCAAAAACGTACCGCCTAGGACGGTCTGTCCCTGCCGCACCCTCCTTGCTATGCCACTGACTATGGCGCAACGGTTAGCGTTGTTGGCTTCCATGTCAGATTTCACGGGTTCGTGTCCCAGTATGAACAGCATTTTTTCTATTGATTTATCGGTTTCTGTTCGAAGGTATGGATGTTCTTGATGTCTAAAAAAATCCCTACCACCTTTCTGATTCTATAATAACTGACGTAGCGAGAGAGATTCGTTAACCACTAGTGCTGTCCTAGCCTTATCCTTCTATCCCTACTGCTCTCTTTGGAAAAGAGAGGTTGAGCGACTAAGTAACAAACAGTTTTCATAGAAAAACTTCTGTTGAGATACCTCCATTAGAAAGCCATATGCTCCACATTGGGAGTGGAAGTGGATTAAAAAAAAATTGGCGTAAACAGTTACACAGAAATATGCTGAATCAAACAAATGAAATAATCAGCAATAAAATAAAGAACTGAACTTCTACACTAATGTAGTTAGTCAACCTGGTCTGGTAAATCAATACAAATCTGGTTGTATAAATAAATTACTTATTATGTTCTTTTTTATTTTTTAGTGCCAGAGTTTTGGCGAAATCTTGCCACGGTGGAATTAGAAGAGGCTCTGAAAGTGAAATGGAATACAGGGAGAGCAAAAAATGTGATATTATTCGTAGGTGACGGCATGGGGCCCAACACTGTGACCGCAACACGTATTTATAAACACAAGGAAGAAGGGCACTTGTCCTGGGAGAAATTCCCCCACGTAGGCCTGCTGAAGGTAGAACATACATCATTAATTATATTTTAGTTTAGTTTTATGAAAATTACAGTAGTGTGGCACAAAATAAACAATGAGCCGTTTCCTTGCCTCATCTTTCAACATAAACTGTCTCCAAGATCAAGAAACTGAATAACGACCACTTCTCTTCTGTTGGTTCATTGTGATTCTTTATACTTTGTGTTAAGAGTATACATAATTGAAAATGAATTGATATTTAAGCCTCCCTTCCCTCTTCAACACGACAGTATTCTAAATATAAAAAATAAATCATTATAAAATGTCAATAAATCATTAAGAATTAAAAACCATCATCTAAGAAAATCTAAGTATCGAATGATTAATCATAAATTCGAGTATAATTAAATTCAAACAACACGCAAATGTGTAACTTTAAAGCATATATAAGCTACTACCGGCCCGCGGGTCGGATCCGGCTTGCCGTGCTATATTGTCCGGCCCTGATTCATCTCGGCGAAGTATTAGAGAAAGAAATTAATAGTTCCAGGGAGGGATTAAATAATGGAGATGACACGGGCGCTTGCAGTAGCTCCACTCTACTAGTTCATGATCACCACCACATAAGAAGTAGCAACGTGTATTATTTAATTTAATGTTACTTTATTATGTTTGATAATTTGGTCCGGCCCTTGACTCAGAGACAGAATGATAATTTGGCCCCAGACCTAGCCCATGCCTGCTTTCAAGGAAAGTCAAAATACGTTTTTTGTTATTTTGTAACATTATAAAGCAAACGTTTGTTTGAAATCATATGCTTATACTTTACAATCAACTGTATATTGTACGTTTTGTATTGCTTATGGTGAAGTTAATTTTTTTAGGTATATTCTTAAAAATTATTAAGCAAAGGCAACTTTATGGAGTTAGCGTTTAACTTTACTGATGATTTAAGAAGAAACTATGATAGAATATCATCAAAAAAAAAGTACTTTCAACCCTCGAATTAGTGACCTCTTTCTATACTTTCTCTAAAGTAAGAGTTTAGGTGACTAACACACAACCAGCATTTATTGATCAAATTCTGTTAGGCGTTATCTGCTCCAAGCTGAAACAGTAATAAAGAGATATTTTCAAATTCTTTTCGGTACTAAGCAAAATAAGATTGTGTTATCGTACATCTGTTTTTTATCTTTAAGATTTTTATTTGGAAACAAACATAACCTCACCCTTTATTAAGAGAAAAGATTTGCAACGGTTTTAAAACCATTCACCGATGAACAATTTCTGTTGAGATGTTTCTAATGGAGTCAACACTGAGTGCGGACGTTGTTAAAATGATGTAATTTACATGAGTCTGACCGCCTAAAAACTTAAATTACAATATCGGCATAATTTTTTTAATATTTGTTTTGTATACAAAAGCAACAGTGTATTTCATGCATGATAAGTAGAATCCGAAAACATACTATATACATTGAACTATTTGTTACAGACTTATACAAATGACAAGCAAGTTCCTGATTCGGCTGCCACAGCAACTGCATTGTTCACTGGCGTTAAAGTTAATTACAAAACAGCTGGAGTTGACGCAAGTGTGAAAGTTAGTGACTGCGAAGGATCTCTAAGGGAAGAAGCTAGGTTACCGTCGCTTATAGTTACGGCCAAGAAAGCAGGAATGACAACAGGTAATCAATTAATTATTGTTAATTATTTAAAAAAAAACGTAATTTTACACTATAGAAATAGAAAATTCAGCTATATATTAAATTTACATCTTGCATCCAGTATTAATTAACAATAGATATAAAAGTCCATATTTTTAAAATGAAATAACAGCTGGTAGGTATATTCATTAAATTCTTTTGAAAGAAACATTATAAAAAAATCTTTTCAAGGGCTTAAAGTCAAACACTATCTACAAAAGTCTAACTTTTCAGGAGAGCCAAAAAACGCTTTTTATTATTTTATAACTTTACAAAGCATATGTTTACTGTAAGCGTTCATATTTTATAATTTATTGTGTACTGTACGTTTATAATTCTTATGCTGATGCTAAAATTTTTAACAACTTTATGTAGTTAATGTAAGCCTTCAATTGTGATTTAAAAGAAGAAACTAAAAACGATTGACATAAAGTTGTTTGACTGTCATGTAGCTGAAAATGAAAATTAATATTATTAACAAAAAACACTTTTTTGTAGATAGGGGTTGTTGGGTTTTAAACTCTCGTTTTAATGTTATGTATTTTTGTTTCATGTCATAGTAAAATATGTTATTCTCACATGATTTAACGTTACGTGTTTTTCATTATTATAATATGTGATATATTGTGAAAGGAAGTATAGAAATACTTTTATTTTAATATAACCTTGTTATAGGTGTTATAACAACAATGAGATTGACGCACGCAACACCAAGTGCAATGTACGCCCACACATCACACAGAGAATGGGAATGCGATGCACGCATGCCACCGGGAGCTGAAAACTGCAAGGATATTGGACGACAGATGGTGGAAGATGAGCCAGGGAGAAACATTAATGTATGTAGTACAATATCAATTATTCCATTTTGCTCAAAACTAAACTTCATATATTAGTCACCGTTAACTAAATATTCAATTGGTCAACTTATTATTATTCTGGACCTCTAACATTCATTGCGTCTGGGGCCTCTCATGTGCGTAATACTCCCAAAATATTGGGGGCAAACATGGTGGATAAATCGTGTAATAGTATTATCCCAAATTATACGATACAATACCAAATGAATATAACAGTTAATGCTCTTGGCGTTTTATTAAATAATAATTCATGAGTAGAAATGAGTCCATAAGCAGTGAAATAAGGCACTTATTCAATTATTTAAATTTCCTATCGCATCTTTGAAATTGTGATAATCCCACTCATGCAAAACAGACTTAAGTTATAAATTCTCATTCATTTAAATCATTCACAATTTATAAGGCAGGGTGTTATGTAAAATACTTGATTACTATAATTTCATAATCATCCATCTCCATTTTGCAATCAACTCAGAGTAATGGTTTGCTGCATAGTGCTATGCCTCATAACAGCTCTATTGTATCATGTTTCTACCCTGAATGATTTTATTTTTTATAATGATCATATAATAACCAAATAATAATTATAGTAATAGTTTATTTATTGAAATTGTTTTTTTTTTTTTTTTTTTTTTTTTTTTTCCATGTCCGCTCCCAATATGGAGCATATGGACTCCTAATGGAGTTTATCTCAACAGAAATGTTTCTACGAGAACTGCTTGTTACTCAATTGCTCAACCTCTCTTTTTCCAAAGAGAGTAGGAATAGAAGAAAAGGGCTAGGAAAAGACTAGTGGTTAGCTAATCGCTCTCTATACGCCCCGTTCATAGGATAGGATGGGTGGGAGGGGAGAATTCAAGACATCACATACATCCATGCCTTTGAACAGAAATTCATAAATCGATTGAAAAATCAATTTATAAAACTGCCCGTACCGGGATTCGAACTCGTGCCCTCCGTAGCGGTAGCCAACGATGTTGACCACTCGACCACACAGACTAAAAACTAAATTGTGTTTTTAAATTCATATGACAAACAGTTTTAAAGTCTAAAAGCAAAGCATAATATATATGATACACGTAATAGTATTTTTTATGATTGTTTATGAAAAACACACAACTGTGTAAAAAAATGATTTGTGATGGTCTATTATGCAATATGTGGGATATATTTTTTAATACTTAAATATATTTTATTACATATATCCTAAATACTTTTTCACCAAATAACATATTTTTAAATAAAAATGTCAGTATTTTATATAAATAAATATTAAATCAAATCAAGTTTGTTATAGAAAACTATTTAAATGGGTATGTAGTTTTTTTACATTTAATTAATAAATTGACCATTGACTTTTTCCGGCAAATTTTGCTCTGAGTATGTTATCATATTTTTTGTTAAAAAGGTCTAATAAGAACAAAATTAAATAAAAAATTCAAATAAATAAAAAAAGATCCTCAAAGTAGAACAAAAAACGGATTGATGAGTACGAAATTAAAGATAATAATTTATGTACCCTCGAATACTATTCTCAAAAAATGAACAATATCTTTCGTCGATGTCTCATTTTATATAAGTTCTGGCAACATGAGAAGGCGCGATAAGCGGTCGCTTGTATAATAGCATTTGCATGATTGGTTGGCAAAATCTCGTCAGTTTCGATTACATATGTGTACTGGGATGACGTCTTTTTTACGCGCAACTTAAAATATGACTATTTATTAAAAAAACACGGATTTTTTTTAAAAAAATGCAGACAGATATTTTAAAGCCCTCAGACTATTTTTTTTTGAAATTAATAAGAATAAGGCCAATAATAAGGAAACCATTGGGGTCGGTAAAGGACCCCCATCAGATTTTGGGTATTTTTCTAGTCTCCGAGCTGCGAGTGTTAACATATGTGGTAACGTGTATGACGAATATCAGGTGTTACGTCTCTATATGAGATGGGCGTGTGGAGTCCAACTCTTGATCCCATATTGTTACAGGATAGGCGAACCGAATCATTTTTTATTTGTAGTGACGTAAACACATTATATTAACAAAGAAACAATTTGAAAATTTCAGGTTTTGATGGGTGGAGGAATGCAATGTTTGATGCATAACACTACGGTCACCGAAGCAAATCCACTGGATACATGGGCTTGTAACAGGAAAGATGGAAGAAACCTAATCACCACATGGCAGGAGGACAAGGCAATGAGGGGACTCAATCATGCTTTTGTCCAAAACAACCAGGACTTAAAAAACCTCAATATTGATAATGTAGATTACCTCTTAGGTAAAGTATTTAAGTTCATCCTTAATTTATTTACTCTTTTAAAAGAACCTAGAATTACTAAACTTAGCCATTGAGCCGCAAATTAAATTTGATAAATGATTATTCTTTCTGATATTGTGTCTATACTATATTTAAAAAAAATCTTCATATTTATAGTATGCATATTCAACTAGTCAATTAAGGTTAATTTGATAGATTTCACAGACTAAACAGAAAGAATTAACAGCACTAAAATAACACAATTTGCTAAGACCAGAATAAGCAATATTTCCAAATATATTTAATTTCTTTTAGGTGTGTTTTCAAATACACACATGCATCTGGAGCACGAGAGGGATCATGGACCATTAGGAATGCCCTCCATTGTAGACATGACCGAAACAGCGATTCAAATATTGCAGAAAAACGAGAAAGGATTCTTTTTAATGGTAAGTGTTTGAAAATAAGTGCGCAAGAACTTATAAAATACCAATTAAAAAGTCTTTTTGTACTTTGGCCAAAAATCGGTAAAAAACATTTTTCGTCTCTCCTGTAAAATTTGTTCTGTGTGTCCCTTTAACCTTAACACAGTCGATATATAAATAATAGCCTTAAAAATAAATGAGTTCTTATTTAGAGGAACTACCTAACTTCTTGGAAAAAGCCGTCTTAGGGTCATAAATAAATTCAAAGAATCAATAAGCTAGATATTTTTGAAAATCAGCCTCAAGTTTTTTAAGATATTTATATATTCATTAACTCGATAAAATGATTAGGTCGAAGGAGGTAACATTGACATGCAGCACCATAGAGGCAAGGCAAAGAAGGCAATCAATGAAGCAGCAACGCTAGACGAAGCCGTGAAGAAAGCGTTGGAAATGACGAGCACTAAAGATACGCTGATTATTGTAACGAGTGACCACAGCCATTCGCTTGCTATCAACGGATATGGAGCACGAGGGGCAAACATATTTGGTAAATATAATTTTTTGTCATAATAAATGAATGTTGAAAATGAAAAAAATATAATGGCTATATCTTTCAGGATGAAGTTTACTCTGCTCTGTGAATTGAATTCTCATCCTTCCGAATGAAATGATTTATAAGCTAAATGGTAGTATGGCAGGTCGTTTTACATTATACACTCGTTACAATAAATCACTGTTGATATTTAAAATTGATTAAAGTGATTATTTGTTTTTTATATTTTATCGTAATTTAATTCTGCCTTGGATGTTTATTTGGAGAGATTGAAGTAAGATTTACATTTTAAGCTTTGATCAATTAAGGAAAATAGTTGGTACAATTGTTTTGAAATTTTGCTAACTCTTGAATTGCAGGAATCGCTGCAGCTTCAAAAGCGGACGGGAAAAACTACACCACTCTAACCTATGCCACTGGACGTAACGGAAGTTTCCAATACGAAGTGTCAATTGATGCCAACGGAAAATCGGTGGTGGACCGAAGAGATCCGAGTAAAGATGACACAACAGACTTCAATTACTCTTCTCAAGCTGCTATTCTTACAGATGAAGCTATTCACGGAGGAAATGATGTTATTGTCTATGCCAATGGTAAATTCAAACTTTTTTCAAAACATAAATCTACGAATGTTGAATGCAAAAGCACAGTTTTAAGGTGATCGAAAGTACAATGTATTGTATTTCTCAATTATACCGTTTTTTCAATTTTTAACATTATTTTTTTCAATATTTTACTTTTTTATCACATCTACTCCCAATGCGGAGCAAGAAAACAAAAGAACAAAGGTTTTTCTAAGAGAACTGCTCAAGTCAATCGCTCAACTTCTCTTATTTTTGAAGAGGGTAATAACAGAGTTACGGCACAACCAGTGATAAGCTTATGGCTTCCGCTACGCCCTGTTTTTAGGATAGGCTGAGTGTATAAATAAATCAATTCAAAAATCAATTTGTGAAACTGTTCATACTGGGATTCGAACATGTGAGCACTATTGATGTGATATAATTCGGTTATCGGGCTTGGCATTCAATAATGCTGATAAATAATGTCTGAAAAGGTAAAACTTGATTTTTTATTATAATTTTTAGTTCGGTAATTGTTACACAGTTTAATACTTCTACCCTATTTGGTTAAACAGTCAATATTTCGTATCCCTGAATGCACATTTAAATACTTTGATTATTAAATCTATTTTATAATCACATCTTTTCTTAAGGATGTCTGCAATGCCTTCATTGTTAGATCCAATCTTGAAAATTATGCGTAGAGATGGTGATAATATAATCCTTTCCTTACTTTATCCATCGATTGAACCAAGAAAGACTGAGATATTTAATGGCAATCAGCCTTTGTTGAATGCCATCCGATAAATCATTTGGGAGGAGACATAGTAGAAAAAACTGTCATCAATACTGCTCCATTGATACTGTTTTTAGACCAGATACTGTTTTTTCAATATTTATCCCGGTGAACTCAAGATGTATTTTTGGAACCATTGTATTATTCATTTAAAAATTTGAGCTTAAACACGGACAGTGATCGTTGTCAGTGGCTTAAACAGTGCTTAAACTAAATTTGAATACCTGATTTTTATGATTTGCGTAGTGATGCATTTAGAATTTTTCGGCACACTTATATACACTCAAAAATATCTAAAATGGATATTATTAGTTTTGATACCAAATATCCCAAATATAACCACTCAGTAGACTGTTGGCACTTACATTTATATAGAACCCAGACACGTTCATAAAAAAATATTAGTTTGTATTTTGATTTATAAAAAATACTGCTGGGATTACTAATAATACTGGCACGATGTCTTTTATGATTTGTAATTTCTTTTTCAGGACCTTACGGTCACTTGTTCCACAATATCCATGAGCAACACTACGTCACCCACGTAATATACTACGCAGCGGGCATCGGCGATTATATAAAATTCAGACCACAAGCATTAAATGGATCAGAGAGATTCCAACTGAATTGGGGTCTCCTATTCTTACTTCTGTCATTCTTGACATATCACCAAATCTATGACAAATCCATTTAGCTGATTTATTTATCAAAAAAGTCAAATATTATTTTAGCATACTTTCAATACTGGTAAATATTTTATGCAGATGTGACAAAATGTGAAGAAGACAATAAAAACCATTTATGTATAATTGAATAATGCACATTTACAGAGATTCTCTTGATAAATTCATTGCCAAAAATATATTTTACTGAAACTATGAATAATTCTATCTTGTAATTTATTTAAATCCATAATTTAATATTATTGTTTTTTGTTTTCTTTGTATTTCTTTTGTATGTAACATGTTAATTTTTTAGTTGACGGTTGGGAAAATATTGCGGTTGTCCAAATTTAATCACTAGCATTATCAACTGATGGAAATTTAAATCCATAAAGGGTTATACAGAATGTTCCTGCTGATTTGTTAAGGATTATTGTAAAAAAATGTCACACAACTAAAGCCAGGGAGGGTCTCAAAAGTTATTTTAAACAGGGGAGCGGTTGTAAAATAAAGACAGTTGGAGTATTGCTGGGATGGTCAAGTTATTTACAGACCCTGAAAAGTCAATAACTTACCCACTAACTCTTGCTCTGCAGATGCATAATAAATGTAAATCGTAAATATGAAATTCTAACCTTAACAAACTTGTTAACTTTTACTGCTACATGCATTTTTCGGCAGAATTAAGTTACTGCACTATTGAAATGGAATATTTTCAAGTGTTGTGTTTAAGACTCAATTAAAATAGTACATCACTTCACATAACATTTCAAAGAAACGTTTTTTTGATATCATTGAATAGTTTATATACTGAATTCATCTTTTATATTACACAGTTTTAAGGTAAACCTGCTTAAGAAAATGGATCAATTATTTGTTTACTAATAGTCAACCTATTAAAATTGAATGTATCGTTCTCTAAGATTCCATATTAAAATGTATGTGGTAATTTTCAATTTATTTTATGTTTAAAACACTATCCCAATGCCTCTGTTGAGCTTTTGAAGATGACAAAGAAAATGTATATTTTTTAATTGTATGATTATTGACATAATGTGATATTTAATTTAATATTTCGAAGTAAAAACAGGAACTGGTTTCCATTTTTGTGAAGTAATTTAAAAATCATCGCTGAAACATAATAAAATTAATTTATTTCTCATCTTTGTTTTTTATTCATCGTGTTATTGTGAAGACTGGAGAGATCAACAGCTACCTCGTGGAACATATTCCAGAAGACGGGTTTATTTTAATTTTTACTTCAATAGTTCTGTCATTCAATAAGGTCTGTCAACTTGTGTATCACTTGCATTCTACCACTGCAGTTTAGAATAGGAAATCTTGATAATTAACAAAGATTTATAAACTTGCCTCTTCTTGCAATCGGTGAAATTCCGGCGTGCTCAACCGTCATTGGATGTCCTCGGCGCAACGAAAGGATTTTGGCATGTTATGAGAAATAAAGGATTTGGTGGTTATACCGGAATCTTTGAGGCACTACATGTTGGCGAACATGTATGAACAGTAAAGTTATTGTAAGTTTTTTCATTTCATTTTATATAGTAGAATTATATAGTGACAGAAAACTTAGGTTTAAAAACTGTTTTGAGTCAAACAATGTTTTCATTAATCAGAAATTTAAACTTTTCTATTTCTACATATTACTCAATACTTGTTTAACTATCCACCCCGTGATATTCTTTATAAGTATTCTTTAGTAAATTATTAGTATTTAGTTTTTTTCCAACGTATAACTACGAGCAGAAATGCTAAAAAAACTGCTAACACTTTAATTCAAATAATAAATGGAATATAGCTGATTTATTTCCAGGCGACAGAGTGTATTGAAATCATTCCATCTGCATTCATAACTCAAAAAATCAAAGTTTTTAATATGGTGAAAAAGTATCAAAGTATTTCAGTTCTACAAATATTATTTTATGTGGTTGATAGCTAAATACTAACACCTTACACCACTCTATCAACGATATAAAGTCAGATACCTTTTATTTTACGTCATCTTGGCTATCCAACCTCATTTTTAAAGTTAATTCTATGCAGAGTTGGCATTTTGTCAGTGTTAAAACATTACAATGGCCCAAGGTACGTGACCCTTTTAAAATTTACCATTTACCACAGTTGCCTGCTGCGCTCATGTGTAACACAAGCACTCGTTCTTCGCCACGGATCAGTTTTAGGAAACATTAAGGGCGAATAAAAAAGATATATTTAGTAATAAATATAGCACTTGATTATTATATTTTTAAATAAAAAATAGAGTTATTGCAATATAGGCCTTGAGCAAAACAGACAGTCAAACAATAAACACAACATATTTTCAAAGAATAATTTCCAGTAATACTGAGCAAACAAACAAATTATAATAGAACTACGAACTTGAACAGAAAGAGATTTTGGACCTTCCTGGCTTTTGTGCAGCAATATACCGTCACTTTACTGGTAATTTTATATCAGTTTGGAGAAGAAAGCAAATGTATTTTATCAATAAGAAAATTGATGCTGATGCAGGCAATCGTCTCTGTCAATTAATTCCTGACTTTTTAAGTGTCGGATCGGTATAAAACCATCTATATTTCATTATTAAAATTATATATTTAATATATAATATTGAGACATTACCATCAAAGCTCAAACTCTCATTTGATGTTTGCCTGGAACTACCAACATCTGCCACTAAGTTGACGATATAATAATTAATATATTTTTTTAACTATAATACTATGTAATTGAAGTTTCTTGAATGCAGCCGTACCAGAATAAAAAAAACAGATAAATTAACGCAACCTTTCACCATGAAGACGTTCCCCAACCCTGAGTTAGATGATGTCACTAATAAGATATCACATTGAATCGTCGGTTACCAAGTATTCCATGAACCATAAACCGAGAACCCATCACAAAGCAAAATCAACATCATAGTATTACTTTTAGATATAACAATTTCACTACATTTCAAATAATAGCATACAAATTTATTTAACTTTTGATAATAATCCTTCACATTGTTTTTTTTTCATATTGTCATAAGTATTAGAATATAGTATGTAAGTTTAAAGTCATTATTGCATGTAAAACATAAACAAATCTTAGTATCCAAAATTCTTATCTTACATAGTAAAATATATATTCTCAGACTGCCATTCAAAATAAGACTTATACAATTTACAAAAAAAACAAACAAAACATAAATCTGCACCATATTAAATGTACATCTGGATAATTTAAACAATAAGTACCTGAAACGTTAGTTTCAGCAAAAAAAAAACATCTAAATTAATTCAAGTATCTGTGCCAAAATAATCACTTCAATTAATTTCTACCGAATACCTTTCTAATATATATATATATATATTTTCTACCAGCTATAACAAAATAAAGCAACGCGTGTGTATATTTCATGAACTAAACATATTGTGACCACCAGATGATAATTTCATTATCGAATCAATTGTTTCTTGATAATCTTATTGCCAGGAATCCCAGAGCTATGCCGACTGCGAAAACGGCTATGGCGTGTGGAATGTACCTGAAATAAACAATTAATAAATCAAACATTAACGTCTTAATCGATTCTCCTCTACCTGGCCTATGCAGCTTGCAGCTGGGCTATCCTCAAATTTATTAGGATCAGGGGTGTGGAAACTGGGGCCTTTTGGCCAATGCCAAGGTTTTTTAAGGTCAAATTAGAATGAGATGAATATGCTCCTTGATGATCTTGCGTAAATTTACCTCCTAAGGTCTAGGTCTTAACAAATTTGAGAAAAGCACACTACAGATAATATTTCCAAATTCGTCATATGAAACCTTGGGACTTGATTGTATATAACGATCCTAGAGTTCATTTCAAGTGATTAAAGTGAAAATCCGGATCTCAGGTGCTCGAGTCTGAGTACGAACAACATTTTATCGATTTCTGTTCAAAGGCATAGGTGCTGTGATGTCTAAAAAATTCCCTCCCACTCTTTTCCGAATCTCTAATAACTGTACGTAGCAAGAGCGATTAGTTAACCACTAGTCTCGTCCAAGCCTTATCCTTCTATCCCTACTGGTCTCTTTGAAAAAGAGAGTAGTAAGGATAGCAATCAAATGTAGTACGATCAAGTGTAGCGGACAATAATAATTTGCTACATTTAAAATAAAATCTATGCTTTTATGGCATCAAAATATTTGTTTTCTTCAGAAATTATTTTAAATATATTTTGAACTTACTCTTTGTAATTGAACGCTGATGGTTCAGGTGTTTCGACGGTTGCCACTTCTAGATCTCCCACTTTATATTTCTTCATCAATTCTCTGAAAAGAAAAATGGTACTTATAAATAAGGCATAAGACATATTAAAGTGTCCCTATGATTTTATGTTAAAATTCCTTTTACATGATGATTAAAATTTCAAATCTAAAAATAGTATTTCACTTGCAAGCCACCGTTTTTTTTAAAATTGCTAATGCGAAGTTAAATCCAAAATGTTTACCGAAATTTTCTCTAGTGTCAACTTATCAGTAGATTTTTGAATAACTGTTGCACTAGATGTGACAATAAATATTTTTAAAATAAAAAAAGCAAAATCTGCTAAGCATTGTTTCAGTGTTTTGGGTGTGACAGATTTGTCTTGTTGAGACACATCTTCATAGAAAGGACATTTCTATAATTCATGTCTAGTATATTCTTTAGAAATATGAGTAAAAAGAATAAAGGATTACCGTGCATCACTGCTGTGGCCTACATCTTCGAACGCTGTGGTCGCCTCTTTCCCAGCATACTCTAGCAGTGCATCTTCACCGCCAGGATGCTGCCATTAAAGTATAAATTTATTTTCTACAGGACTACGTGCGATACAATTATGGCTTCGATAATGCATGAATAGTAGTAGGTTAAATGGTAACTATTTATTTTTTACAATTTTTATTGTATCTTAACACTTAAGGGTAAGGGTCACGGTCTACAGAGACACCTATAATTAAAACCGTGCAAAAAGAAGAATAGGTGTATTTATTTACAAATAATGTTTTTTTATTGTCTTATAATTAGATATACTTTGTTGTATTTACAATTCATAATTTAATGGGATCTTAGGCATTGTAAATTTTAAACTAATTCTTTAGAATTCGACTTACAATTTGAAAGCTGAAAACGTGCCTAGCGCATTAACACATACATTGGAGAGACACTAATTAAGTGCCCAGCACGTCAGCTGATATCCTAGATTTGTATAGAACAGAATGTTTAACAGCGTCACTACAGATGATATATTACATGTATAGCACATTGCATGCTTTATGTTCTAAGAAGAATTTGCACTAGCATCGGTAAAACAAAATGTCCAATAATTTTATATTTTTAATACAGTTTAAGCACTTTGAATATCGCTATTTTTAACATCTCAGTAGTCTGCAGTGAATGTGTTAGAAATCGAATACAAATTTTCATCAGTTAGCCTATTTCTATGAACCGATTTATTCTGCATCATCAACGAAAAAGAATCCTCAGATTTGTTAAATTCAATGATTTATATAAAAAAAAGTATGTCCTATAATTCAAGATGAAACATTCGAGGGCCTCAAAAAAAAATCAAACGGGCCGTGGATTGTTCATCCCTGTAGTAAAAATTATCATTGAAAATTTTTGACTGTAGAGTGGAAACAAAACTATAAGAACATTAAATAAATAAAAATGCCGAATTACTTAAGCACTATCCAAATATCCACGTAATGTTTCATATAATCAATACTATCTAGTTGATAGATTTGAATATTAGTCATGAGTTATGACTTATGGGTGTATATTATGTAGTTACCTCTTTCAAAAAGGCAGTAACATCGTATACAGAATTATGAATTGTCATCCATAAATCATTATTTTTGTTGTGCTTGCTGACTTCCTCTTGCGTTATGATCTTTGGAGCTGACATAATTTTGTGTTAATAAACGTATAAAAATACTGGTCCCAAATCCCGATCTACGCACCCGACAAAATTGGCTTTGATCGTAAAATTGATTTGCTGCGCTAAATTGAATTCCACAGTCAGCTGGTAATTCTTGTGTACGTTCCGGATTGAACAATTTAAGACTGCGTACCATAAGATAAAAAATAGCAAATTCAAATATTTATTACGTCAAGAATTATATAAGATTATATGAATAGAAATTTTTCTTCTTCACAATCTTCTATATTCTTGTAAATCTTAACTTTTTTGTACGTCAATACAATAGGTTTTAGCAAAAAAAATCAACACTTGTTTCATGTTCCATGCTTTTCTCATAATAAAACCAACGAAGTAATAAATTTTATTGATAGTATGAATGAATTTTTAAATATTTAATTGGGATCATTAGAAAAATAGGAAACGTTATGATTGTTTATTTTAAGTATGGCAATTACAAACGTAGAGGCATTTTTTGAAATATACAAAAAATACAAAACATAACCTTGTCAAACTGTCAGAATCTCGTGTAACTTTCTATCGTTGTCGCACGATTTTACCGGTACAGAATTTATATTACAACTCAAAATGGGTGATAATTCTGAAAATAGAAAACTAGAGCGAGCTAAAATTAGCATTATTGATATACTTGGGACCCTGCAGGACGAAACATCTTTAGAGCAATTATTGCATATCGAAAAGTGGATTTGCTCATTCGATTATAAAAAAGGTAGTATTTATTTGAATTTCAAATAACATAGATAAACAACACTATGGCAAGTATTACTGAAACATTTTAAATTAGTTAATAAAATTTATTACAATTATATAATACAGAATAATTAAACTCAACTTAAAAGTAATTAATCCCTAATTTTCATATAATTGAAGATCTGGAGAAATATTCCAAAAAGCATGATATAGAGAGTAAACTGGACTCCGTCGTTGAAGAACTTCGTGGAATTGTACCTAAATGCGGTACTCTTCCGTCAGAAAAGATATCCAACCCTTTAACAGGGGCTAATTCAGATTGTAAAGATTCGAACACGGCTCACGTTGACGATTTTCTGTATGATGATTTGGAAACAGAAAAATTGTGCGAGGAAGGCCTATTTAATTTCAAATACTGTGGAAAGTGTGGATCACACAATATCTTGGTGAGTTTACATTCTTCCTTTATAGCAAAAATTGTTTCACTTTAAAACTCATGGGTCAAACTCATAAAATATTTGGTAATTGTGTGTTAAAGCTAGTCATGGATTATTTCGGGGAAAAACTAAACAACGCCACAATTTACAAATCCTTATTGAAGCTCTCATAATTGCGTTAAAATCACACATTATTACGAAGAACACTGATAAATTATGCGAAATACGAAATATTTTTCACTACTATGCCTCCATTATTTGATAATGGCCGCGGCCATTATCGAATAAATAGTATTTATAATTATATAATTCGTAATTTTATTCGGAGGAATACATAAATTCTAAGCATTATTTGAGTCGATTTGTAGTAAATACATTTGACAGGGAGGGAAAGGTTAAATCAAAATATGAAGCACCTCAGAATTTTTTAATTTAACACTACACCACTGATGAAATCAAGATGGAAGGAATCGCATTTGTGACATAGGGTCAAAAACTAATCTATTTCTCTTATGTCTTCTGATATTCCAGGATACAAACTTGATTTCACATTCTTTATCGAGAGAAAAACTGCTATATGTGTTTGATGTATTACTACCTAAAAGCATTGATGGCAACAAAATATTGGACGTAGGATCCCGCATTGGTGCTGTACTATACGGAGTAAGGCATTTCAATAACTATAAAAAAAAGTAACGAAAACTTGACTCAAAGTAAATATAGAGTCTTCTTTTGATGTTTGTTTGTTAACTAATCTAATTTAACATTTCCTGTCTTTTTAGGCTTATTACTATACAAATGCTAAACACATTTACGGTGTGGAAATGAATAAAGAACTCTGCGAAATCCAGAACAAAATTGTAACCGAATTTAAATTAGACGATAGAATAAGTGTCATTCATAGCGATATACTTGATCAAGAAGCAATAGTGTCTGCATGCGACGTTGTAGTACTCAATAACGTGTTTGAGTTTTTCACAGACACAAAGTCTCAAGTGAAGATCTGGAAGTTCCTCAATCAGAAACTCCGAAAAGGCTGTCTTCTCATCACGGTTCCTTCTGTGGAAGAAACTCTTGAAAACTTGGAAATCTACGATGATTACGCTGATTGGTTACAAGTGTTACCACCATTTCAAGAAGAAAATGCCATACAATTTGATGAACATGCGTTGCTCTCTGTACATGAGATTTATATGTACAGGGTCAAATGAAATAATATATCTTTATTAGGTGTAATAAAAGACATTTATTTTTTAATACTATTAGTACATTTTTTTAAGCTCTGGTATATATGAACTTATTTTTCTACTCCTTGGGATGAATGATTTTTTTATGAATTATTTAAGTACAACGATGTTAGAATATAAATATACTTATTTTACATATTTGTATATTATACAAACTATTATTTTTTTAAGCGAAAATAGACAAGCATACTCATGCAATAGCCGAGCGGTCAACACTTTTCAACATTACTCCTTCTCGGTTATGCGGTAAAGGAATCATATCTCCAAACAGATCCTTTAATAAATTTACTATATAATCGATTTATAAATTTCTATTGAAAGTCTGTGTTTCTTTTCATTCCTTCCCAAACCTTCACTGTCCCTATCGCTCGACTCTCATCCAAAAAAACTGTCAAGCTCTAAGGGCAGTCTAACTAACGTGCAGTCATTTCCTTACCCTCTGATGGGAGGGGTTAACTCAAAACCAGTTATAATCGCATTAAATAACTTATTTTTTGATACTCCACAATAAAAGCAAACATAGTTCTTAATAAAGGTTAACATTACTTATAGAATAATAAGTTTAGTAATTTTAAGTAAAGAATTATTTTAATGACATGTAAACAATTCATAAATGACTAGGTACTATATATGTATAAAGAAAATATTTACAATGGCCATAGCTGGTTTTTAATGCTTTGCGCCTTTATTTAGCGATTCAACTTCATCTGAAGATGTTGCCAAAATAATGATATATTTTCATAAATTGTAATACTCAATCAAAAGTATCAAATAAAGTTTATTTAAATAAAATACAATTTTTTTATTTTATTTCTGTGTGTGTAAGGAAAAGGAAGGGTGAGTCTTAAATCAGTACTTTTCAGGAGAGCTAAAACATAATTTACTTCTATGAAAAGTGAAATGATTCAACATGAAATTTACTGATCCAGCGCTGTTCGTCTGATATTAAATACTCACATAATATTCAGACGGTAAAAAAAAAATGAAACTGCCTAATAAACAATTAACTTATCATAAGTGTAAGATATACATTCGTTGTGATGCATGCTGTACAACTTCACAAAGGGAAAGTTTCAATAAGTAGACTCTGACTATCAAGTATGAATGCTTTGAGGTATGAAATCAGTGGCGTAGATATAAATTTGGGGCCTTAACGTAATTTGTTATATTGAGTAAGTAAAAATTTGGGTCTTTTTGCATTGCATGACTCGCTGTGAAGTGGCAACGCCGCAGTATCAAATACATTATTTCAGAAAGGAAAAGATACATTTTTCTTAACAGCTTAGCGACAGAACGTTTTTTTTATAGAATTTCACCTGGTGGCCGGGCAATTTTGCGAAAATTTTAATTTTACTAAATTCACTATAATTTGTAAACCAATTGAGATATCTTTAATTTTCTTAGCTTCCAGATACTTCGCCTCCACGCATATATGAGTCCGCCGGCCAGAAACCTTTGTTTTTCAAAGACTCAAATACGCGTCCGCGGTCGTTAAGCTGTTAAATTACAATTAAGTATTACTGAAATCTACCACAAATGTGTCCGACTGAAAAAATCGTTGGCCATCTATTGTTAATATCAATTTTATTAATAAACTTTAAAAGTATCTTATAAACTTTTAAGATATCTATTATAATTCAATCAACAAGGCCATGCATTCAAAAGAAAAATATTGTTGTCAAGCCCTAAAGCGTAAATGTCTTAACTCTATAAAAAAAAACAACCCACAGATAGGCTTTCCAATCCCGATTGGAAATGAAACTATGAAAAATTCCAACACTAAAACTTTTCTCAAATTGTACACGATTTTATGTTAAGTGCCCAATCCCGGGCTCCGGGATTGTATACTCTACTCACAGGCAGTGATGGATTAAGCAATTGGGAGGCCTTGTTTTTTGAATTACTGAAACTGAATTTAAAATATTGTATATGTTTTATAGAATATATTGTATTTTGAGTCCAAAAGTGAACGCCTCATGCGCTTATGGGTGTATTGGCAGTTTACAGGAGAGGGAAAAAGTAAATTTTTTGAACGAAATCTTTATTATTGTTTTATGTATTTGCGGGCTATAATAAGTTAGGTATATTTTTTTATAAATTCCAGTTATGCTTAGTAAGAAAAAAAATTAAAGTAGGAATAAAAGTTTTGCTAGGCAATATGAATTAAAAAAATAAAAATATGGTACCTCAAAATTCGCCTTTGATTCATTTCTTTTTAACGATCCAATACATAAATTAGTATAATACAAGACTAATTTAAATATGTGAAAATACCACCAAAAATAATTGCAATATTTTTGACATTACAACCAGTGCCGTACCATATTCTTTCCTATCAATGACTATTGACTATAGGCAACATTATTTGCTGTGTCTATGATAAAGTTGTGAAATCTTTTAGAATTTTGAAGATTAACATTCGTAGTTGAGTGGCAACGCTCTTGGAAAAGCGTGTCAAACGCTGGCCAAAAAACAAGTTCTTGGATGGATGCGAAGCGCAAAAAACAAAAATTACAATTTCATAAAAAGTAGGTTTTTTTAAGCGATAACATTAACGTTTTCTTTCTGGTCTGTGTGATTGAAAATTTAAAAGAAATCCAGCGGTATAAAAATATTCATTTTTTCGTGAATTATTACATAATTGCTTTGGATAACCTTTGACACGTAAAAACATTTTGGGTTACATGTATCGTTTACAGAAGCATTTACTGCAAACATTATTAATATTCTTAGATGTGACATGAAGGGTCGGCTCGAGAATTTTTTGTGCGAGGCACCTGCGGCAACTCTCAAAACTAGAACTAAATGAATGGATAGTGTTAAATCTTAGTGCACTGCCTGTCCGCCTATGTATGCCGCACGTGCACCTGTGTGCGCCGTATACTTCACACACCCCATCAATTTTGACACGCTGAGCTAAATGGTAACACACGACTGCTTTAGAGCTATAAGTATGGCTGCGTAGTCGAGAATTCAAATTACTGAATTGACATTTTCATACATTGATTTTTCAATTACCTGGCTACGTTATTATTTATAGTTTCCTTATTATGATCTATTCTTACGTATCTGCATGAGGAGTTAATCGCCTGTTGCTAATTAATAGTCCATATGTGACGTTTCAAGACAAACGTGGTCATCTCCAGTTACTGACTGTTTTGAGGTATTTAGTTGGTTTGGCTGCTCATGTTGTTTTATATCATATCATTTATTTCAAACAAGGTTATTTTGTCATTTTCTCCTATTTTTTTTTAAATAAAGCATGTGATGTATTTCATCTTCATTCAGTAGTTAGAAGATTGTCTTATTTGAAATAAACAACTCAATGTCTTTACTCGAACAACTGATAGTTGACACGCTTAACGTATGTACATATAAGATATAAATTTGAACTGTTGACTAAAATGTAAACTAAAAGAAGTTAAATAAATATCATGAGAATTCATTGTAACAAAGCTCTGCCAAAACCGGTCAAATCCAGATAGTATAAATCAAACGTGGCTATCTGTATTTTTTTGGAAAATTAAAGAATGATTAATAACCAATGCTCAAACCGAATTGTTCGGCGAAAATAATGGTTATAAAATACCAAAATATAAAATCACTGGTTAAATTAATCGGATAATGAAAACAGTGATTAAGTCAGTTTCATCTATGATGGAAATGGCTATGTTTGTTTTGTAACGTCACGTATGTAAATACTATCCATTGGAATTGGACGCGTTTTAAATATTGTATTTTCTGAATTTTATCGTCATGTATTCATTATATTTGTATACCTACATGCATTTAATGCGTCGTAGATAACATTCAGTTTTAATTCTGCTTTTATGAAATAGTTGCGATAGATGATTGTCTTTGAAAAAAGGCTCAAGTTCAATGCCCAACTAGTTAAAATATAGAACCTATTTTTTTCATTTAATATTACATTTGAGAGCTAATAATTATTAATGCCAATTATCCTGGAGGTTATTTTGGAAGGTTTTCAATATCTACTTAAAGGTTAAAGATATAAGAAAACATATTTTCATTTTACGCATTCAATAGTCAAGATTAACATAATCAAAGATGAAAGTGCCACTTGGAAGAAAAATACAATTTATTTCTCATGTGCTTGTTTCATTATAACGAATTATAAAGCGTATACAAATCATTTAAGTTGAAGAAATATATTTAAAAGACTAACGAGCTTGATGATAATAAAAAGACAGTAGGTGCCCAATAAAAGTTCTTTATAATATCCTTTTATTGTAAAATACTCAAATTTACACTTCTTACATATATAGCTTAAACCAACAGATATTATTACATTTATTTAAGTTAACTTGATTAGCGGATTCATTTTTTTTATTGAATGGAAATATGTCTGGACCATCATCGATGTTTTGCCTATTTCGGCAAAAACAATAAAATACTCTATTACAATTGCCGAAAATTTTTGAGACCGGGGAAAACTCATCTAAATTTACAGTACATATTGGTATACCTTTTATAGTAACATATTTCATGTCATTATTACCGATATCAGAAAAGATTTAATATTTTATCTACAGTGCTGGCCAATTGATTGTTAATCGCAAGTAACCGCCCGACATTGCAACTTTGAGTTTCTCTTTTTCTCGCAATTCAATAGTTACAACCCCCTACTATTTTTTTTCTATTGTTCAGTGTTATTTGGCTTTCAACTGTTACAAGTTTCGTTTCTTTATCTTTCACCAGTTTTGTGTGAATTGTGGTTGTGTCAATACGGTTAAGAAAAATGAATAAGCCAAAAAGTATGACACTCGCGACGAAATCAAAAATTTTGGCTTTCGCTGAATTAAAAAATTCCATTAATAAAATTTCGAAACATGTAGGATATATTGCTCCAGCTGTATCAGTTTTTTTGAAGAAATTCAGAGAAACTGCTAAAATTTAACGTAATTGCGTAAGAGGAGGACGACAACGATTCACGGCTGTGGGGGATGATAGAGAAATAAAATCAATTATTACGAATAATCGATTTTTAATTTCATCAAAAATTCGAGGGGACCTGAGCCAATCATCTTCGGCAAATATTTCGAAACAGACCATTCGCAAGAGGCTTGTGGAGATGGGGTTTAAGAGCCGAAGCGCTCTCAGAAAGCCACTTCTGACGGCGGCCACGAAGAAAAAACGAATGGATTGGCCATTAGCCCACAAATCGTGGACTGTGGGTAATAAAAAACATGTCAACTTCTCAGATGAGTCAAAGTTCGAGGCTTCACTATCAAACCGGGTCGTAATGGAGCGCCCAAAGAGTGGTGAACAAAATAATCGTAAATGCATTCGGCGGACTGTCAAGCATCCAGCCTCTGTAATAGTATAGGGGTGCATGACATACAATGGGGTACGTAATTTCTTGATCGTCAATGGAATGATGAACAGCATAACATACAAATCGGTAATTATTGACGAAGTATTACCGATTTTTGAGGATATGACGGGGGTGTTCAGTGACCCGATATTTCAGGGCGATTCCGCGCCGTGCCACAGAGCGAAAATTGCGAGTCCAATTCATATTTCTCTAAATATTTTTTTATACAAATCAATTAACTCAATCATTTGGCTTCAGATTACAAATAAACAATTGGAATTACATCACTTCCCTGGCCAGCGAATAGCCCAGATTAAAATCCAGTATAAAATCTGTTGGCTATTATGAAGCGGAAGCTCGACAAAAACCCGAAAAAAAGGCTCAGGAGATAATCAAAGTAGTTCAATATGTGTAAGACAATGAAATTGGTATTTAAATAATAAAAAAAAATACTATTCCATGGCTAGTCCAATTCTAGAGGCTATAAAGAATAAGGAAGATTCTACAAAATATCAAATATTTAAAAAAATATTCTATGAGTATTATTTATCTTAAAATATTTTTAAAAGGTCCGTTAATATCCTATTAATCACATTGACAAAAGAAAGTTTGGTTCAAAATACATTATATTTTGTAACAGTAATAAAACAATTAAAGCTCAGCGAGGCGTGAAGCGGTCCGTTTGCCTATGGGTCCCTATTCTCATTTATATCTCCACTGGTATTGGTCTACCTTTTTTTTTATTCTTTAGGAATGATCTATTAGCATGTTGACATGTGGTTTATAAAAGAAAAATGTAAATATTTCACTTAAAACTTAAATAATATTGATTTATAAATGAAATACATATTGTTTTCGCGGGATTAAGAATCAATTGGCCAGCACTGTATATACATTCAAACTTTGATTAATAATTTATTTTAGTATGACAATAAGAGTAGTGATTTATCACATAAAGACTCACGCCGATATCATGTAAAATTGAAGTGTTTTTTGGAGCTTCAATAATAATTATTTTCAATTTAGATTGTCAAATTTTAATTAAATAGGCTATGAGATCTCCAATTTTTTTAGGTTTAAGAGTTCTTAAAAATATTTATGGCAAGATCTACGCCACTGCATCAAAATTATAGGCGATTTCCTACAAATTTCGTTTTGTAACAAAATGGCCCACCATATATTTATAAAAAGAAACAATTCAATTTGAACAAACATAAGGAGTAAACTAGATCTATATCTGTGATATGATCTTGAAAAAGTGTCCGTATATCTTTCAAAATGAACACAAATTATTCTGAATACCCCTGTTATCTCAACCATTCTGATAACTCTCATAGAAACAAGCAAATGTGGAGATATACACGTAATTCTAAAACGTAATATTTATTTTTTTGGTATCTAGGATTGTCTGACAGAGTTGTCAATTTAAGGACCTACCTACCCCAATGATAAATAATGGAAAACAAAAATCCGTCAATTGTTGTCCTAGGATCGTGTAGTGTCGATTTTACCACGTAAGTACAATTTTATTTATATTTCCGCCAGCGCTCTCCTAATGTGAAATGAGAAAGAGCTGAAACGATAAATTTCTGGAGAGTGAAGATTTTAACAATAATTTTGACAGCTCCGGAACATGTCACTTTGGACTTTTTAACAAAAAACTAAATGTCATGCAATTCACTACAATTATAACAGCTAATTCATTGTTTTCCAAAATCAAAATTATTAATATCGTAAATGTGTATACAATTATATTATTGACAATGTTACATACTTTTATTATCTAAAAAATCTTGGTTCTCGAATTATTCATTCTAAGATTTTTTTGAATTTATACATATTATCTTAACTGTTATTAGTTATTAATTTTTTTATAAAATTATGTTACCATGGCCAAATCGTACTTATTCTTATTAATTTTAAGAGATATTTGGTTACTAAGAAATACCTAATATTAAGATTGTGGAGTTAAAGGCGCAGTCAATTGAATTTCAATCCTTTAGCCTTAAAGGGGACAATCTATCAACGTGCCTATGTTGTTATGGAAATCCCAACGAAGTTGATCTATCTGTTAAAACATTTGATTATCATAAATAAAAAGGCAATTACTTAATAAACAACTCAAACCTTAATTAATCTATATCGACTGAAGTTGCCTAATGGAATTTCAATATCAAATTTGAATCATTCAATTTTATATACACAGTAGTGAAAAAACTCATGGAATAGTACAAAATTTGAACGATTCAAATTTGATATTGAAGTTTCATCGAGTGCCGTCCATACCATATGGAAATATGTAAATTTGATGGCGCCAAGAATCATTTGAGATTTTTTGTGTAACAGATGCATTTATTTTTAATTTAAATGATAGATAATTGTAATTACATAGCCTATAGAGCAGGGTTACCCAAAATATGTACCGCGGAACACTGGTGTTCCGTAAAACCTGAATTGGTGTCCTGGGAACTCCAACATAATTTAAAAACTACTTTTTCAATAATTTCCGAAAACTAGCAATTATGATTCCTTGGTTCGGAACCCTTTTTAGTCTAAGTGCAGGAACAGACTCGACGCCACACCATTTAAAAATAATAAGTATTTTATTAAGATTTTTTTTTGTATTTATACTATTATGAACTACCCGACCTAAAAAATAAACTGAGAGTTCCGTTAAAATTTCCGGATTTGCGAAGTGTTCCATTGCAGAAAAAGTTTGGGAAACCCTGCTATAGAGAATGCATTAATACTTTTTTTGTCCAAGCGACACTCTTGATAGTTCAACAATCTGGACAGATCACGACTGTATTGCTCGCTGGTTATAATTTGTAGACATTGCAATTAACCTTCAAAAAGCAATCTAATTATAATCATTATTAAGATTAACTCCGATATTTGATATTCAAATCTCTAATATTAAAATAATATTTCTGTTACATTTTTGAATGGTAGTTATGCGCCAAGGTTGCCTGTGGCTGGCGAAACGTTGCATGGCTACAAATTCACTACTAGCAATGGAGGGAAGGGCGCAAACCAATGTGTGGCTGCATCAAAATTGGGTGGGAAAACAGCGATGATAGCAAGGGTAAAAAATGAATTCCTGTTGTTTATAGTATCGAAACAAAATAAAAAAATCGATAATAGTTCATTTATAAATCATTGTTATTTCATCAATAAAACATTATGTTGGCGATATTAGTTCTGACTAAATCTATGTTGAAAACTTGTGTGAAATTCAAGGCTAATAATAACTGTTAAATAATCAATGCATTTGCATCTAGCAGTGATAAGATACAATTTTTGATACCAATGAAGTTATGAGATTTTATCTCACAAGTTACCATGGACCCAAAAGAGGAAAGTTTTATTATAATTACCTCAAAAAATTTTGACACAACATTTTTCGTCAGCTGCTTGTATTTGCAAGATAACGAATAAAAGATTAAAATACTGAAATGGAATTGTTTTGCTTATAGATATAAAACAATTTTATATCTAAATCATTGTAAGATTTGTAATCTTTTTCAATTTCTCTTCTATAATAAAAGAATTTAATTACTAGTGTCCCTTATGGTAGTGAAGTTATGAACTTTGCACCCTGAGCTGATGATGTGACATAGCCAATTTTATATTGAAAACAATTATGCGCTATAAATTTCAGGTAGGAAATGATATCTGGGGCGAAGGGTACATAAAAAGCTTAAAAGAAAATGACGTTGACACTACTTACGTGTGTTTAACAGACAATGAAAACACTGGTATTGCACAAATTAATGTTAGCAAATCCGGTGAGAATCAAATTGTCATTGTCGCCGGAGCAAATAATTTACTGTCCGTGGACGATGTTCAATCGGCAAACGATTACATTGAAAATGCTGCCGTGCTAGTTTGCCAGTTGGAAACTCCACTTGATACTACAGAGAAGGCGTTTGCATTGTGCAAAGGGGTAATACTTTCTTCCCTTTTTTTAAATTCAGGTCTTAATTCAACCACATTACAATATGCTATCTGAGATGACAGAGAGCCCACGAGCTGAGGTTTTTATCCACAACTTTGATGTTTTCCTCTACCAAATGGTCTTCGAAATTATTTGTACCTTGCTAAACTTTTTTCTTCCTTCCATGATATGCCAGTTTCTCATAAAATAAATAATAAATAATAGCCTTGTAAATCCTAAAAGTACACTGAGCAATGTCTCAGTAATAGTTTCAGTTATGCGAGTCACTTTTTTGTGTAGTCTGGCCATGTCACTGTTAACCTAATCTCTCAGACAGCGCTCCTGTTCTCTCTGTTTGCCAATAAGATGACACAGGGGTTATAAGAATGTCACTGAACTGTACTTAAACAGCGCATTCCTCATATAACCCACTACTGCAGTCATGTTAGTATGTGGGTTCATGGTCAGGGATTTTGGCAGCTTCTGTTGATATATCAAAAAGTCTTCCCTCCAAATCTTATTGAAACTCTCAGCACTCAATTCAATTGCTCAACTTGGTGACCGCCTACCATTAATTTTGATTTCAAATAATCATTTTGATTACTGTATCTTGGTTCCCGTAAACAGATTGGCAATCCTCGATTCTGTCTGGTGTGTCTCACTGTCTCTCAGTGAATATCCATTAAAAAACAAAGCAATCAAAATTAACCATGTATTTCATAAATTTTGGATGTCAAGGCATGTAACCAATACTTCGAAACATTACTATGATTAAACATTTTTCTACATAAAATTCTATATCAGGATAATTTTCAATTTCTCTGAAATGTGTTCTATTTTATAGAGTGGATACAACAATAATCATGTATTATAATACTTTTTACAGATAAAAATACTTAATGCAGCTCCTGCCATTCCAAACTTGAGTAAGAAACTACTTTCATTAACAACAATTTTGTGCGTAAATGAATCCGAGGCAGCTATGATTACAGGAAACGATGTGAATACTTTAAGGTAAATATTACTTTTATCTACTTATCTATTGCTTCCAACTCACTCATCATAGGCACCTTACTCTCCGCTCATATGATGTAGTGGATCAGGGTTTCAACATTAGTGATCCATGGAATCTAAATAGGTGTTCCATGATATGTTACATAACAACAAAAAAAATCTTTTTTAATATTTTTCGCAAATAAGTAAGGGTGATTCCTCAGCTTGAAATTAAATTGACTTGAATTATAGCCGATTTTGATTTGAAGCAAATATACAAAGATCAGTCACTCAATGAATTCTGGGCGAGTTTGACAGAAGAGTCCTCCAATAAGTCCAAACAAGCTATTATTGTTTTACTTTCGTTTTCTACAACCTATTTATGCAATGCAGGGCTGTGGAGTCGCGTGAAAAAAAGACGACTCCGACTCTAGCTTTGAAATAATTAACGACTCCGAGGATTTCTTTAATAATTTAATTTTAACTTATATATATGTATACCATCAGATCATCTTTAGTTAGCCAAGCATGAAATGTTAAGACTTTTGACTATTTTGTTTAAATACACATCATTAAATATATTTTTCAAAAAAAAATCAAGCCATTCATTTTTCACGACTCCGACCAAAATACCGCGACTCCGACTCCACAGCCCTGATGCAATGTCAGATTTTCTTACTATGCTGAAAATAAGTCAAAGTTCAGGAACAGGTTCGAAATCACACCAGAGCACTGGCCATGTTAATGAACGCCAAATGTAATGCTTCATTGAATCCATTAATTGATTCATCAAAGCGTCTGTATTAGGATTTTATTTCTGCCGATACTGCTACTAAAGAGCACAACGTTTACCACTCGGCTAGAGGCCCACTAATCTTAAACATACATATTGTCATTCGCTATGCAATCAAAAATTATTAAAATTTATTTTTGATGCCATTCAAATGCAAATATGTTTTCCTGCAAATTTGTACCCATAGAATTTCGGAAAAATAGAGATGTGTCAAGCAGATCCCTCACTCGGGCTTAATATAAGCAGATTCAACATGTAATTGTTGTTGTATGTATATTTACAGTGATGTTGCTGCTGCTATCAAATGTTTACTGACAATGGGATGCGAAATTGTGATCATCACACTCGGCGGAAACGGTGCCAGCTTCGCTTCCACAACTGATCCTACACCGATGCATGTATCGTGCCAGAAAGTGACACCCGTTGATACTACCGTAAGTGATTTTAGATTTGATTCTTCTGTATGGCTATTCTCAATTTTGTTAGGACCTAGACCAGACGTGGGGAACCTGCGGCCTTCTGGCCAATTCTGTAGTTCTGTAAATGTATGTAAATTCCTTACATATTCTGACTGTAAATTCCTGTTACCGGCAAAATATTCCCTAGTCAATGTTTACTGCAACCTTATGTCGAATCAGAAAAATAAATGCGGCCTTTAGAGAAGAAAAGGTTCCCCACCCCTGATCTAGACATTTAATAAGACGGTGTCTAACAATCAATATGATTTTTTTACGGTTGGTATGAATTATATGTTGTAATTGCGGCTATGTTCACTGTTATTATAGTCGATCTGTCAAATGCCAACGATAAACAGAGTTTTGTTTTATTTTTTTTATGTCTGATTAATCATGTCCACTCTCTTTACGTATTACAGTGATTTTAATAAGTAAAAAAATATGCTTTACAACATGCTACTCGATGAGCTTGCATTAATTTAGACAATTTGTTTCAAAATAACCTCTTCCTAAGCACTCTTTTGATAGGTCAACTATAACACCATTGAACATAGCTGCAATTATAACATTTAAGTTATATCAAAGGTAAATACCAAATACAAAAATCATGTTGAGTATTAGAGACCCCACCTAATATAATTAGTGTATAAGTTCTAATAATTTGAGAATAGCCCCCCACTGCACTTGTTGATACCAAACCACTTTTCTCAGCAAAAATATTTGGTAGTAAAACTTCCTATCTTGACCATTTTTAACTGGTCGGTAAAGCACGAGATCACAGTGATAAGTTGTATTCTGTCATTATAGGGTGCAGGTGATGCTTTTATTGGAGGACTAGCAACACTCCTCGCAAAGGATCCCAAAATGCCATTAGCTAAAGCAATCGGCGCTGCATGCCGCTTGGCTTCAATCTCAGTCACAATTGAGGGAACCCAAACCAGCTATCCTAAGATGACATCCGATTCGCTAATGAAATATGATTATACCGCATCTATAATGAAATTGACTAATTGATAGGTTGAATATTACTTAAACTTTGTTGTCGGGCGCTAATAGAACCAAAAGTGGAGAAGTTCATTTTTTGAGAATTGTGTGAAAATATATTTTTTTCTTGAAAACAACACAGTTATTTCCGATTGAAATTTACAATATATTTATAATCTTTTGAAACAAAAAAAATATAGCGTCGGTATACTGCAGGATTTTTATAGAAAGTTGTTTGAATTGGCTAAACTGATTAAGGTCTAATATTAACTATGGCTATACCAACCAATCAGTTGAAATAAGTTTTCTACAGTAATTAATACGTTTGGGACGAAGATGTTCCACATGATTTGCCAATCGGTTTGGTTTATATATATATATTTATTTTTTTAATCAATATCCACTCCCAGTGTGGAGCATATGGCCTCCTAATAGAAGTATCACAACAGAACTTTTTCTACGAGAACTGTTTGTTGCTCAATCGCTCAAGCTCTCTTTTCCAAAGAGAGTAGTAGGGATAGAAGGATAAGGCAAGGACAAGACTAGTGGTTAGCTAATCGCTCTCGCTAAATCCAGTTATTGTAGGGTGGAAGGGAATTTTTAGACATCACAAACACCCATGCCTTAGAACATGAATCGATAAATCAATTGAAAAAATACTGTTCATACTGGGACTCGAACCCGCGAGATCTAGCACGAAAGCCATCAACGCTAACCATTGCGCCATAGGACCCAACAAAACATATACCTAGAAAGGGTAATATAAATTAAACAAAAATGCATTCATTCAATAACTTTTATTAAAACTATGTACCCAAGAGATTTACATATTTTAAACACAATTATTGATAATTATAGATTTTTATTTTACAGTAAATTATATTTCTACATAATTCTCTTTTACATCTAAGGTTCGGTAGGTAGGTAGGTAAAAAAAGGGGTTAGGAGTGATTATTTGGGACGTGATACTTAATGAACTGTTCTGAAAAACAAAGGCGGTTGGAATATCTGCATAAAATAATTATTTTAAGTCAAGTCACTGTTATACATATATCTCTTGAGAAAAAAGAGTTTAAATGACTTTTTTATATTATATCTGTTTCCAATCCAGGTGCATATTAATAGTGCATAGCATTTCAATAAATTTGATCTCTGTTCCGAGTTACGTTTTGTTGTTTTTTAAAAAAAAATATGTTAAAAAATTCTCGTGCCATATTATATGTACCTACTACATTTTTGAAAATATATTCCATAAATATTTTCTGTATTAATAAACTGTGGACCTCTTAAACGCGGATTTTTCGTAACATATCTCAAAATTTAATACAATATCAATATCCTCACTTATGCGGGTTTGTAAAAAAACATATCTATCGAGTAAATTGGAGGATAGGTGTACTGGTTGTCCAAGCTATCACTTCAGAGAGGATATGCATAGATGGATGTAATAAGGAGAAGAGCTAGTCAACGTTTGTATCTTTAAACACATATCTATAAATTAATCAGATAATCAATATATTCGCAGATTTTAATCCCTGACCACGTAGTTATATAAAATAATTATATGCATTACAGATTACCTATCGTAAGAGATGGTTTTACATTCAGATTAACCTTATTTTACGTTTGACAGTATATTTAGAGGCAGTCATAATTACCTGCGTAGTTCAGGTAAATTCAACAAGAATTTAGTGAGTTGTAAGTGAATAAATGTAATTGTTATATAAAAATAAAATTTATCTACTGTACATGGAAAATGAAGCAAGTCCTGGAGCAGACCTGGGCAAACTGTTTAGTTTAAAAGTCAAAATGAGAAGCGATCCGTAAACATCATTTAATTTTGTGGAAAAGGAATTTCAGCAAAAAATGTAATTTATTGGCTGCATAGCGTTCCGCACAAAACGCCCGCAGGCTGTAGTTTTCCCAGGGCTGTCCTAGAGCATAAAATTGGATTAAGACCGAGTCTCATTTTCGAATAAAAAGTATATTTTAAAATTACAGTTAAGACTTTTTATAAATTACACGTAATGAAGATTACCAACTCTAATATATTTGCAAAATCAATTAACAGCTAAATAATTATTTTGTTTATATTCTGCAAATTGACACATAAACATTTAACAATTACTAAAATCATGCAACATCATATTTCATATACAAGTGAAGTTAATTTAGCCATGCAGCTGTCTTCTTTGACGTTTTTATTAACATGAATAGGGTTGCCGAATAAATAACTTAATGTGCTTTTTTAAATTTCAAATGAAACCATTTTTGTGTAAGTTAATCTAATGACTGTTTCAAATTCAGCCAAACGGTGATGCATTTTTCATGATCAGTACAAGAAACTAATTTTACTTATTTCCATTCCCAATGTAGAGCAAATGGACTCCTAATAGAGTTTATCTCCAGAAGTGTTTCTACGAGTACTGCTTATTACTCAGTTGCAACCCCCCTTTTTTTTTCAAAGAGAGTAGGAATTGAAGGATAAAGTTAGGAAAGAACTAGTAAACTAATCCTTCTCGCAATGCATTGTTTTCAGGACAGGATGGGTGGGAGGGGGGAATTCAAGAAATCACATTCATTCATGCCTTCAAACAGAAATTCGTAATTCAAAAATTTATTTATAAAACTGTCCGTACTGGGATTCGAACCCGTAACTAAAGCTAATAACTTAGACAACTCAACTACGGAGGTGTCAAAGAGTGAAACTAAACATAGCATTAAATATACAAATTAAAATTCAATTTATTTATTTAATGTAACATTTTCTTCACAAGTATATAAGAAAATACTTCACTTTGTCAAATTAACAATTTAATTTTCAATGTGTGCCGCACTTATCAACGTTCCCTCTAAGTTGTGTGCGCACACGGTTGCGCAACAGTTGAAAATCCCCGCACTCATTCTGAGTTGACGCACACTACTATACGACTATTCGAACAATATTTTTTTTTAACTGAAATTTCCACACAACTAATCTCTTGTTTTAGAGGGAATATTGGTTGTCATATTCATTTAACAGATCGACTATGAGAACCAAAGCGACTTCACATGGCTTTTATAAAAAGGGATCGCCACCTAAAAAAGGTTGGGAACCTATGGTCTAGATCAGAGATGGCGAACTAATGTCAAAGTGGGTCAAATTTGATTTAAAAAACAAAAAAAAATCATGTCGCGGGTCACATAGATTGAGTTATTAATGCTTTAAATAAAAACAATCTTTTCTAAAAGTTCAAGCAGGTTAGATAACTTCTCACGCAGGTCCCTTGTTTACCATCCCTGGTCTAGATCCTTATGTACATGAGAATAACACTGCTGGTGCTCGTTGTTAAAAATGGTTATTGTCTTCACTTATGGTGCTCCTCCATTCCCTTAATGATGGGTGTAGAAGCAGTGATTCGCTATCTACTTGTCCTGCCTTAGCCCTAACTTTGAGAAAGAGTTTGAGGAACTGAGTAACTAAACGGTTCTTGTAAACAAAACTTCTGTTGAAATAAGCTCCATTAGTAGTCCACATGCGCCATATTGGGAGCAGGCTGGTTAAAAAACAGTACTGTTATAACACTGAACAATGTATTTTTTCTGATCACTTTAATTGGGAACCATTTAAATTATATAATCAAAAACAAGAAACATAATAAATTGTACAAAGTAATGAAGGATCAATTCGGTTTCATATTTTCATAATCTTCACATTTAACCAGTGCCAGAATTAAAACATTAAATTTTTTTTTTCCAGGTAGACAAATCGTGACATGAAAACACAAGGTTCTAAGTATTGACTTTTAACAAAAATAAAAAGTAGAAAGTCTCCCATGTACCATTTAATGGTATTTATTTTTACTTTTGTTTTGACAAAAATCTACGCTTAGAACTTTGTATATATTTCTCAGATCGCGAAATATCACGAATTAGTTTGCAATATTCAATTCATAAACAGCGAAGATTTTAATTTGAAACAAACTCGGCCTGATTAACTAACTCTTACATGCGATGTTAAAACTATCCAGACTTGTGTCGTCGACTATTTGCAGCAATATTTTAATATCTTCAATATCGGCGATAACTCCAGGCGCTCCGAGCAATTCAATTGTTTCATCGTTAATAACTACAGAGTACTCTAGATTGAATTGAAATGTCACTAATCTATCGCACGACTCCTTATTTTCAGTATACCGCTTGAAAACAACAGTTTTTAAAATGTAGTCAGGATTTAGAAGAGGCTCGCTGATGGATTCATCAGTATTTGGTAGTTCAGGATCGGCTTCTTCGGTACACGTCTCGGTCACTTTGGTTTCCATTTCAACATCGTCATCCACCACACTGCACAGTGAAATGTCAGGTTGCGGCTTATCATCGGCCGATTCTATTACTGGCTTTTCATTTAAGATGTCCATAATAGATGGGAACTCTTCTTGATGCTTTCTGCTATCATCAATCGGTGCTGTTTCATGATTGGTTTTTAAACCGGTCGCTTCTGATAATGCATCTTCTCTGACAGGATATAATTCACTGATTTCCTTATCTATATCTTTTAGTCCTTCATTTTTTATTTTAATATTTTCATTGGTGTCTTTGTTTACTGTGTCAATTTCCATTTTCACTTCAGAAGGAATACTATATTTGATTCCATCAAATATCTCGGTTGTTTTTTCCTCTTCTTGAATCTTTGAATGATCAAGTTTTGGAATCACAATTGGTGGTATTCTATCAATTTCCCATAATTTTGACGGGAGGATTTCAGGTTTTATTAAGGGACACAATTTCTTTAATGAGATCTTGTGCTCATCAGTTTTTACCTTGGCTTCTGTGACATCTTCGCTTTTGGCATTAATTTTCTTAGAAGTCTTGGATTTTAAAGCTTTTAGTGAATTTTCCAGATTACTTTTTGCATTCATTTTAGAAACCACTGGGTTCTTTTCTGAAATATCAGTATTCTTTTTTTTATTTCTCGCATTCTCTTTGAATTTGTTTTCTTTCACTGGAGTTATCTCTTTACGGGAACTCCGTCTGGTGACCATTTGATTTATTGGGTGCTTGTTATAAAATGTTCGGGGCAACAGCACCATGCCATTCTGTTGTCTCCCCAATCGATTGTCAGCTCCTGGACTTTTCATCAATGTCGAGTCTTCGGCGGTGTTCGTCACGTCGCCAAATATATTTTCCATTTCTTTTTCAAGCTTTCCATCACCGTGGTTCTTGAACCACTCTTCAAAATCCATCCTTTCAACGTTGATAGAGAATTGTTTACACTTTGAAGACTGCTCTTTAATTTTCACCTTTAGTGCGAGCATAGCAGCCCTTTTTAACATTCGTTTTTCTCTGTCCATAGTTTTGATGGCACTTCTGCCTTTATTCATTTTTAGTCTGTCCATTACAAGTTCAGGATTTTATTCGACATATTATTCGTGATCACGCTATACGTGCATTTCAGCACGCAGAGGAGTAAGTATAAACTTCATAAATAATCCAATGAGCATAGCGGTGTAAATGTAAACGCTAAACCCCGTTCGGAAGTGACATGTTATGGTTTCGATAAGCTGTGTGTTGATGCTACCTTTCCCGCGCAAGATAATTTGGTACGATATACCGAATGAGTATAAGCAATCGGTATGCTCATTGATACTAATTGATTATATGACGTTAATGCAGTTGTATATTGCTGTAAATTATTGTTTTATATAAAATAATAAATAAAACGTTGCACATTCTGTCACAATTTGACTATTTCACCCAAGCCTCGAATCATAAATAATAGAGTGTAAAATACCATAGACATATTTAACAAAAAGTTTATAGCCAGCTTTGCACGCCAATAATTCACTTGCGTTTGAATAAGCTGTATGCTTTAAAACAAACAAAAATGTGTTTGAACGACACTGTTAAAAAATGTTTTTCATTTTTAAGCACATTAGATATTAATTGTTTTGTAAATTTAAAAAAAACCTCTTACGCATGTCACTTAATTTTTTTTTATTGGTTTTAAATCATGCTCCATCACAAAATCGCTTGTGAACGCGCCTGTGTACACAGCTTGCTAATTAAGGTTGTGGAGTCAAGACTTAGCTGGACTCGAAAAAAACTAATAATTTCGAGTCCTTTATCAAAAAATGTGTATTAAAATCATTAGGGGAAAAATGTTTGGTTCAAAAAATAATTAAAGTCATGTTTTATACTAAGGTCGAAGTCGTCTTATTTCTTGATGACATCCCAGTTGCTTATAGTGGTAAATAGTAACGATACAATTAGTATAGGTTACCGGACTAACTGTTTTTCAGAATATGATACAACAGAAAGAAAGTAAAAATAATATGATAAAGGATACATTATTATGTATTCACTGCATATTGACCATTTTTAAACACAATTTATCAATGTGATTTTATTAATAGTGCACAATTATTACACCCGATTACAAAATATGTTATTATTATAATTATTATATATGTAATTTATTCAAAACATTGGTAAAATATTTATAAAAAATATGTTATAAACAGAAAAGTATATTTTTAGTTGTGGCAATTATTGTTATGAGTTGATCATAGACTAGACTTGATTAACAAAACGCTTGATAGGTTTTGTTTCGAGCTATTCGTCAATAATACTGGATTTTAATGGTTATTTGTTTGACGGATGCAGTCAACTTTTTAAATATCTTACTAATAATATTTACAATATACACTGATGACCTGATTTTTGTTCTATTCGTTGGTAGTAACAATGGTGAATAGTAAACGATAAAACTGCTTGCTGTCAAAATATATCGTTAGCCAAATGGTTTTCCCTCCACATTTCAGTTTATGATAACAAGTGGAAGTTTTTATAAGTAAACAATGTCATGGCCTCTATGGAACCAGACGGTGCCCCAAGTGGATATGACGAATGTCGGTGCATATACACCCGAGCAATGGGCTCTCATGCAGCAGCAGAATTGGCAGCAATGGAGTCAGTGGCAGCAACAATACTCTCAATGGCATGCCCAATTTGGGGACAAGGTATCAATTGTGGTGGACCATTTTTGCTAATTATTGAATTTTATCAAATACACGTCTATTTATCAAAATTGTTTCACGATATTCAGTTACACCAAAATTAATTTTAAGATAGTAGGGTTAGAAATTATAGGGTCAGTAGTGCAATGGTCATCGTCGTTGGCTTCCGTGACAAATCTCACGGGTTCGAATACCAGCATGAACAGCATTTGGTAAAAAAGCTTTACAACAAAGATTGTTTTTTTTTGGTAAATTTGTCATATAGTATCACATGGACTATTGCTTCGAAAAACTTCACAAACTAAGCTGATAACAACGCCACGATTTAAAATATGGTAAAAATGAGTTATAGCTAGTCATGGATTATTACGGCGAAAAACTTCATAAACTAAGCTAAAAACAACGCCGCGATTTAAAATTATTTTTTGAGAGCTTGATAATCGCGTTAAAACCACACATTATTACGAAGAACACTGCGTTCGTTTCAGTACTTCGCCTCTATTATTCATTATGGTCGCGCACCTATAATGAATAATAGACCCTTTTTTTTTGAGAGTTGCTGCCTACTTCAGTCGTATTTTTTTTATATAGGTATCAATAGTAGGCTTAGGTATTAATGAAAGACGTATTGATAATAAAAAAAATATATACACCTAGACCTGGATTTCGTGCGCGCGAAGTGTTCTTCATATTAATGTGTCATTTTATCGCGATTATGAAAGCTTCAATAAATATTTTAAATCGTGGCGTTGTTTTCAGCTTAGTTTGTGAAGTTTTTCAACGCAATAGTCCATGTGATACTATATGACAAATTTACTGTTTTTTTTTATGTATATATTCGTATCTGCAATTAAGCTTCCCATAGAATTGCATTATTTTTGAGGGTTTTAGTTAATATTCAGGAAGAAAAAGAGTAGCATATTGTAAAGCATATTAACCCAGCATTTTCTAAATTGATTTATCGATTTCTGTTTGAAGGCATGGGTGTTTGTGATGTCTAAAAATACCCTCTTATCATAAAAAAATATCCGAGTGTAGCGAGAGCAATTAGTTTGACCACTAGTTCTGTCCTAGCTCTATCCTTTCTATCCCTACTATCTTTGAAAAAAAGTGAGTTTGGGCAACTGAGTAACAATCCATGCAGTTCCTTTAGAAAAACTTCTGTTGAGATACATCCATCAAGAGGCCATATCAACCCATAATCGACAAAAGGTTTTAAGCGGCACAATCGAGTAAATTGCGTTTTAAGTCAATAATTGTACAATAGCGCCTAAGGCATCAGTGACATTTGTGAACATTGACTCATTGGCCTAATATTTTTTAGGGCCTGTGCATTTTAGCATTTTTACTCGTTATCGTTTGTTCCACGTGGAACCCGGTTGAGAAACGCTGATCTAGAGAACTGATAGTAGTCAGTATAATATCAGGATAGGCATTGACTATATATTATTATTTACTAACCGCACTTAAGGAATTCCTTTATCGAACTGAGTACAAGAGTAATTAAAGTAAACTTTTCCGGTTCTAAGCTCAAGAAATGCGACCCCAATACCCACATTTTCTTAAATATCTATTTTAATATGGGTGATACAATGTTTATAATTAAGGTATTCTTATATCATAGTTTTTTGGACCTTTTGTAGTTTATATAAATACGCGAGTATGCGATAACGAGATAAGCGCCCGCTTATCAGCGATCATTCGTAAGATAACTGCACTGAACGTATCAGTTGCAAATTCATATTTGTACTGGAATGACGTATTTTTTACGCGCAACTTAAAATATGATTATCTATTAAAAAACCATGGATTTTTATGAAAAAATGTATGAGGAATAATGCAGAGAGATATTTTAAAGCCCTTAAACTATTTTTTTTTTGAAGTTCATAAGAATAAGGCCAATAATGAGGAAACCGCTGGGGTCCCTAAACGACCCCCATTGGCAGAGAAGTATTTTTCTAGTCTCTGAGCCGCGAGAGTTAATAAAAACCTGTAAAATTTATAAATTGTCGATTACGATTTTTGCCTATTATGGGTCGATATGTTCTACATTAGGAACGGGCATGAATTTAAAATAAAACCAAAACGCCAACAGAAGTCAGTGCCGTTTTTTGACTAAATTATTCATCGTTCACATCTTTATCCTCTTCATCTTCTGGCTAACTTTAACCTTGACACGCCCATGCACCACCAGGAAAAAGGTGTTGCTCACCAACAGCACTTTTTTTATGATTTTTTACGTTCTATTGCAGTGTCTGCCAAACTTTTTTCCTTTACGGCGCACTGATGAATGGAACTAGTACCGCAGCACACCAAGATGCCACAGATTTTTTTTTTTTTAGCTCACCGAGGAATTTGAAATCCTCGATTTGTTACCGAATAGGCATTATTTAAAATTTACATTTTTAAGGCTCCTTCCACCGCGGCACACCTGAGACTTCTTGCAGCACACAGTTTGGCAGACACTGTTCTATTGATATGTTTAAATAAACATCATCACTTAAACTAGTGAAGTCATTTAGATAAAATAAAAAGGTTTTATCAAAATTTAAATGCTTAATCCATGTCTGCTCTCAATGTGTAGCATATGGCTTCCTAATGGAGGTATCTCAATAGAAGTTTTTTCTTCAAGAACTGCTTGTTACTCAGTTGTTCAACCTCTCTTTTTACAGGACAGGACTAGTGGTTAGCTAATCGCTCTCACTGCACCCTCCTATTTTAGGATTGGAAGGGAGGGAGGGTATTTTTAGACAGCACGTACATTCTTTTCAACAGAAATATGAACGATGTTCATACTGGGATTTGAACCTGAGATCCGTCACGGAAGCCAATGTTTTTGACCACTGCGCTACGGACCCGTTTATCGATAGTAATAAATTTGAAAACAAGTTGATAGCAAAGTCTGTTGGAAAAAATCTTTTTTGCACAAAAATATTAGTGTATTGAGTTTTGTATGTTTTACATCAATTTTCATTTTGCTAAAATGATGATCGCCCTTTTATAAAACACCGCCGATATCTAGAATCATGTTCTAACCATTTGGCAATGTGTTTTTTAATTCATCAACATTTTTATGTTGATGTTTAACTGGCTAAAATCGAATAAAACTTGGTCTACACTTGGAAGAAATTTTCTTTGAGATCTTGGTAGTTTTACTGACTTTGGACTGCATGCATATTGAATTTGTTTATTTACACATTCACTGCATCTTAAAATATACCAACATTGATGCTGCATTAAGAAATTCTGATGTCCTATCCTATCTTTATCTGACAAGCGCGTCGGTTTTACCGTCAAGCCGAATCCGCTAATTTCATAAGTTCACTGCAAGTCATTAATTAATTGACAATTTGGTCAACTCGTTGTTTTTTCATTATGCATTAACTCAGGTGTTAGGAATTAGTTTAAAGAAGTGCTTTATTTTTTTTATATAATGTTATTTCACCTAGAATTGGCAGTGAACAATTAATATTATCACATACTACTTAATAGTAAATGAAATATTTTGTTTGACCTTTTGACAGTACACGGAGCAGATGAATTTGAGTGCTATGGCTGGCAGCGCGCAGCCCCCCTTGCCTCCAGTAGCCCAAGCTACAGATGTTCCCCCACCTCCACCCGATAACCCTCCGCCGCAACCGGTCGCTCCGCCCAGCGTAACACTGCCTTACGCTCAAACGCCTACCAACTATCTCTTCCCTGGTTATAATGCTAACGTTGCTCCGCCTGCAGTGCCTTCTCTGCAAGCTGCCCAACACAGTAGTTATCCTCCTCCTGACACCGGCAATAAAAACTATTACAATTCTCCAGCCGTCCAGAATTATCCTGGATACGGGGCGGATATACAGACCAAAGTGGCCGCGAATAATGTACCTCAAGGGTTTAAAGCTAATTTACCGCCGCCGGATAGAGGTGGGACAGGAGGTAATGCGGTGTTTCCGGTTGATAGGTCTACCTTTAAAACAAACGAACCTCCTTCGAGTGGCGACTATCGATTAAGTAATCAACGGTGTGACAATGACCCTGTAGATAATTGGAGACGAAGGGACAATCAGAGTGCCACTCAATCTTCAACTGGAGTAGAAAGTGGCGCCTCTTCGAATGATCCCACCTCTCACAGGGGTCCCATTGCCGGTGGCTCCGATTCAAACAAACCGTCCAATGTAGCCGCTCAGTCGAAGCATGATTTCGCCGAAGAGGAAAAGCAGTTTGATTTGCAGTTTAAAAAGTGGGAACAAGAATTCTTCAAGTGGAAAGAGCATAACATTAATCATCCCGATAAAGCTGCCTATGATGAATACGAAAAAACATTCGAGGCTTGCAGGGCGCAGCTGTTGGAGAGAAAAGAGCAAATGCGACTGAGGAAAATGAATGAACGATCTCAAGCAGTCGCAGTTGTAGATAATGAGAAATATCTGTCGAAAGGCTCTGCGCAAATTCAAGACAATCGATTTGAACCGCACAATTCTCAGTCATTCGACGCCAACAGTGATATGTACGCCGATAATCCATACTTGGCTGGAAATTCACCCGATGATGAATCTCCTCCTGACAGACAGAACTTATTTCCTAAAACATTCAATTCTAACAATGGCATTCCGGGTCTGGATTTAGTGGTCGAGGTAGAAACCTCTACTGTCATACCCGATGATTCCTCTAACAGCGAAGCGCCCATGAAACCTGACTTTTCTGCCATATCCAAAGGGATCGATAATATACTGGGTGATCGAAAACTTCTTGAAATGTTATCAATCGTTCGGCAGAAAGCGGAGACCGCGCAGTCCAACCGTCAGTTTACTCCGTCCGGGATTTCCCGTTGGTCTAATAGTGATCGTGAGAACGGATCGGATACAAACAATGTTGCGATGGATACCGGCAATTCGCCAGCAGACTGTCCGCCAGGGCGTTTCGATAAAAATTTCGAGTTTCAGTTACCCAATATGAATGAAATGCCGCCGAGTTTTAATCGTCAGCAATTCGATTCAAATAGAATGCCTCCGAATAGGGGTACAGGGGACATGTCGAACCGGAACAGTTTCCATAACACAATGCCGCCTAATATTGACAGAATGTCAGGAAGTTTGCCGTCTAATCAAATGCCCTGGAATGCGAATCAAATGCCTGGAAATTCACCCAATCAATACAACATAAACCGAATGCAAGGAGATTTCCAGAAAACCAGAATGCCTCAAAATATGAATCAGCAGCATAATAATCAAATGCTGAGAAACCCTGGAGGAATGGTTGGCAATAGAATGCCTTTTAAACCCAATATGGCTGAACAATCTCGCTTAGGTGGAAATAATTCAGGACCGCCATCTCTTTTGGGCATGATGCCGATGGTAAAACCAAATATGAACCTTGGACCTGTGAATCTTGAGACAAATATGCAAAGGCGTCCAAACTTAAATTCTTTTCAAAATGATCAATCTCGAAACATTAATCAAGACTATAGCAATAATGATATGGAAGATTCGGCCCATGACAAAGACAGTGAAATTCCGATGAAGGTTGAAGAACCCGCTCCGCCCCTTTGGATGAATTTTCCCATTCTGGAGCCTGTTATTGTTGTGGATTATGACCACAAATCAGAGAAATTCTCAGGTTAGAGCTCACTTGCATATTCTTTCCCCTTATTTTATTGAGTTACTTCATGTTGCATGAATACAACTTAACCTATCAATTTTACACCCTATTTACAGTTTGCTTACAAAAGCCATGAATGTGATTAATCTAATTCTCTGTCAATCTTTGTCAGATGGGGGCATTCATTTCATTGTGTTTGCGAATGTATATTAGGAGTTATTTCATGAAATCCATTGAATAAAGTATTGAAACGGTATAGTAATTTTAAATTTCAGGTTTATATGCCCCGTTACTTGGTCATATTTATTTGGCGCACAAATTTGCCCACGTAATATCCATCTAAGCGTTATGTCGAAAAATAATTTAAATATCTGTGTGCAAATGGCAAAAGTCTTAGATTGTAACTTTTACAACTAGGAGAGCCAAAATAAAATTTGAGTTTGTATGCACATTTTTTCAATGTGAAATTCAGCAACGTTGATTCAACTGGTCATCTTCCTCCTTTACGCATATGTATATGTATTGTAGTTATTAAAGGATATTCAACTCATTTTTTTAAGTCGCAACGCTGTTTTCCTTTTGCCCATATATATATTCTAAGATGTGTTCATTCATTTTGGCCCACCGCCCATGCTCGTCTGTTACAATTAATCTTAAGTAAAATATCTCAATTACTTTCAGACTATAACTTCTTGGAACCTCTAGAAATGATCGATTACAACCATTTGCCGACCCTTAAAGCTAAAACTCCAGGAGAGCGCGGGAAGTTACCTGAAATTGCTTTAGATCGATCCACCGTTCCCCCTGCTAGACACGAACGCGCTAGAGCGTATAACGAAAGGATCAGCGACACCGACGATAGACCTAAAGAATACGACACCGCCAAGAATATTCCTAGAGAATACCCTGAAAGAAGTAGTAATTATAACCAGAGATACGGAAGAGACGAAAGAAATCCAGAAAGAGAAAGAGATTACGCGAGGAGAGATGAAAGAAGCCGCCACCGAAACGATGACAGGAATAAAGACGATACGGAGAGAAGTAAAGATGATGAACGGAATCGGTACCGGGACCGAAGCTACGACAGAGATAGGGGTTATGACAGACGAGATAGGCGTGATAGACGTAGCGGTTCAAGGGAGCGGAATCCTCGTAAAAAACTAGCGGCGAAAGATAAAACCATAGACAGTAGTGTTGTAATCGTGGATAATCCTATAGAAATTATCGAAATTCCTGATGACGACATGATCGGTAACACTGTTGTCATGATAGATGACCTACTTGAGCCCCCCGGTAGGGAGGTGAGGCCTCGAAAAATAGCCATCATTTTACGAGGTAATTGTTTTCAGTATATTTTTTAATTTCGCCTAGTCTTCACCGTTACATGACTATGAGAAAACAAACGAATTTTAATATCATTAAATTGCAATTATGAGGGCTTAAAGTCGAACAACACAATCTACTAAAATCTAACTTTTCAGAAGAGCCAAAAAACGCTTTTTATGATTTTGTAAATATACAAAGCAGATGTTAATTTGAAACCTAATGTTCATATTTTATAATTTATTGTGTACCATAAGATTATGGTGATGCTAAAATTTTTAGGTATGATTTTAAAAAACAACAAAACAAACATCAAAACAACAAAAAAACTTTTTTGTTGTTTTGTTTTATAATAATAATACGCATTACATAAAGGTATCAAAATTAATATATTTGAGCAATAGTGAATTACTTGAGGTTCAACTATGGAAGCAAACTTCAATATTTGGTTCATAGTTTGAACTTTTTAATTTTATGCACATTTTCGAAATTTCATCAGACATCGTGCCGAACACATTTCAAAGTGCGAATGAGAGTTTTTAATGCAATGAAATCTGTCAAGTTTGTTTATCATGTTAAGATATTTGTCTATAGTAACATTTCTTGTGAACTGTGAAAACTGACTTCCATCGTTTTAATTTTTTAGGATTACCTGGTAGTGGAAAATCATATTTAGCCAAATTAATCAAAGAAAAAGAAATAGAAAACGGCGGCTCTGACCTGCGTATTTTGTCCCTGGACGATTACTTTATTTCGGAAGTAGAAAACGGTGACAATAAGGTATTATTGAAATTTATTTTATTATTCAGGTTCACAGTAAAAAACATTTCTGGGTTTCTCAATCGGGGTCCACATGGCCCCCTTGGTGTTCACAGCAAGTTCTAAGGTGGTTACAGGGAAAATATTATTTTAGGGAGACCACGGGCACCCTGTATACAATGAACAGAATTCGCGTTTTGTATTCAAACAAGGCGTTCGATTAATAAAAACACGCGTAAATGAGCTTAAAAAAGAAGGTCTCACATTTGTGAATATCTGTGTAAACCGTGATTTCGCAAGTTTTTGGACGAGCGAGCTAAAAAAAAGCTCCAACATAATTTAATAACTGTGGAAACCGTCAATTTGCACCTTTTTTGGAGAAGCAACCTAAATAAGACGAATAAGGTGTTAGAGAAAAATGTTTTGGAATCTTCAAATTTCTCACTTTTTATCCCAGTCATCAATCCTGAAATAATTGTGTTCAGAGTTTCGAAAAACTAATTAGTATGCGTATGGGGGCCACGGAAACTGCAGACTCAAAAGGGGCCACGGGGTCGAAAAGATTGAGAAACTATGCGCCACAGTTACAGTGGTCACGGGTTCGAATCCCAGTAGGAACTGTTTTTATAAATTGTTTGGGAGTAGATAGAGCGATTAGCTAACCACTAGTCCTGCCCTAGCCCTATCCTTCTATCCCCTTCTCTCTTCAAAAGAAGGAACTTGACAGCTTGAAAACTTCTGTTGAGATGAGTTCCATATGCTCCACATTAGTAGCTGACATGGTTAAAAAAATCATAACTTTTTTATTGCACTGATTGTATCACAACTAGTAATAAGAACTCACGCATTGAAGAGAAAACTCAAATATCATCCTGGATTTCAACAAACATCATAATCAAGCTCCGTTCCAATCGTGTCTAATTGTGCAGATACAAAAGGTTTTCAAGTGTTGCTGTTTGTTATTTATAATTTGTTTTCAGAACCAAATTACTGAGAGTCGATATCAATACGACAAGACCATGGAAAAGATTTATATCACGTTGCTGCAGAAGTCATTTAGGAGAACTGTTTCCGAGGGATTCTTCTCGTTTATCATTGTGGACAGTGCCAATGGGCAACTTCATCACTTCGATGACATGTTAAATGCTGCCAAAATGGCTGATTTCAAGGTAATCATATATTAATAGCTAATAATGTTTCTTCGTAATTTATTACTTCGTATGTCCTGCGGCAACCGCCATTTTGTATTTCCTTCTTTTTCCGAAAGATATTTTCATTATTATTCACTGATGGTATTTAGAAAGATAGTCCGCCCCGCTGTCGCCATTTTGGTTTTCCTTTTATTCCTAAAGATATTGTTTATTGTTTAAAAAATCAAAATTACAGTACATGATATTACAGCTGACGCCAATTCGCCATGTAGTTGACAAATATAATGAGACAAAACAAATATAATAAGACAAAAAATAAAACTACATAATACAACAAAATCAAGTAATAAAAAAGAAAAACTTAACCAACAGTTCACGAACACTATCACCAAAAATGTCCAGTTCTCTATGTTTTTTCATTACATTGACATCTGTGTAGAGATTTGAAGCAGCTTTTATTTGCAAACAATCAATCGCTTTATAATCAATCCTTTCAATCAGAAATTATTTTCTATTATCCATGTATTTTGTCTTAACCATTTCCATATTTTTTTGCTCTCAAGCCGAGTGTTCAATGTCTTTGGCTCACAGGTTTGAATCCCAGTACAGATAGTTTTAAATAAATCGATTTATGGATTTGTTATTAATGGCGTGATGTTTTGAATAAATTTAAAAAAGAGAAGTTTAGCTAGGTTTACACTTTTTGGAAACTTTCAGATTATACAAGGCAAAAGACTTTGTTATTATTTATGTTAGGATATAAATGATAAAATGTAGTTGAAAATTTAATGTTGATTATCTTAGAATCAACAATTTGTCACTCAATGACTTCTTGCATAAAAACCGATGATATATATTTAACAACCCCAGTTTCACTTAAAATAACTCGCTTCTCAAAATATTATAAAGAATTGAGGAGAATAAATATATATTTGGATGTTTTAGTTTCTCGGGTAAGTCTTCATACTTTGTCTTAATCACTGCGAAATTTGGTGTTTGCTGTCCAGGTTTACATGTGCGAAATGGATCCGGACCCTCACACCTGTTTCAAACGTAACATACACGATCGGACCATTGAAGAAATTCAAGCGTTGAAGGACACGTGGGAAGAGTTGCCGGACGGTAGTTACCTGCTGGATGCCACCACGCTTCTGCAGACCGCCGGAATCGACCACGTCCAGATGGAGGATGTGTCCGACCAGGAAATCGCTGATAATGACGACGGACAGCCCAACGAAGAAGAGGAGGTGAGTTTATTCAATGGCTTACTATTACCGGGCCATTTGGAGAGATGCTAGGTGCAAAAATTACCCTAAAAATTCATTGACGATTTTACATCAAATCCCTTCCATTGTTTTAGAGTTGCTACATTGCTCACCTCCTATAGTTGATTTGACGTTGCTAACAGATTTGTTAAATATGGTAATGCGGATTACGATGGGTTAGCAACACATATGTGTGTGCCCCAAATGCGCTTTTTTATTTTTTCAAAATTATTCATGATACCCATTTGTATCCGTGACACAAACTATTAATGGTGAAATCATCTAAATCGTTTGTTTTGACTTTACTGTAAAAAAATAAACAAAGCAGCTTATCGGCTGAAGCATTTGTGTGTTTACAGTATGCCTTTCAACACACTATAAACAGTGTAAACTTGTAAAAAAATGTTATTTTAAATTTATTATTTTTTGCTTTAAATCACAAATTTTCATAAGTCCTGTAACATTTCTAATATGTATTATTTATTTACAAGATTTTTGAACGTTTGCAACTTCCACTAATACAAAGTGAGTTTGAAGCACTCAATGTCACTTTCTGTGGTTGTTTGTTTTTGTATGAAAGATTTAATTCCTAAAGAAGATATATCAATTCACGATTCCTATAAGGAAGCAACTCCAAATAAATAGTTGCGATAAGGTAGTGTCTAAACATTTTCCTATAGTGTATTCCCGTGATGTTTATGTAGCAAATTCAATATTGAAACGAGTGACATATTTTAAAATATAGCTAATAAAAATCTGAAGATGTAAAATTCAAAAGAAAATATTTTATTTGTTTTATTAGTGAATAAAAAAATGCAATTTCAAACCAAATTAGTTATATTTTCTCACTGAATAATGAAGAGCTGCACACTGATTACATCGTTGACTACAAATATTAAAACTTCGAGTTATTTCTTTGTTGAAAACGTGTATCGATATGTAGGCTCATGAAATTCCGTAAACTATGCATGTCTACATCAACAATTAGTTTGGTTTTTGATACAAGTGTTTTTGTGAAGGTAATTTATGCCGTTTTGATTATTCCTTCATACAGTTAAAGTGTTACATACATATTTGTTTTGTTTCAGAAAATTTTAACAGATATATTTTATTTTTTGGATTAATTGTTGTATTTAATACCCATTTATATATTATAGATTCAAGTGAGGTACGATTAAAACTTTATATCGACCCGTAATGGGCACAAAATCGTTGTCGACAATTTATAAATTTTACAGAAGGTTTTTCTTAAACGAAGTACGAAAAAGAAATTCCTTAAATGTGGTTGGTAAATAGTAATATATGGTCAAAGCCTATCATGATATTTCAGTTCTCTGGATTACTGTTTCTCAATTACGAAACGTTATAAAAAATGCACAATTCATGCAAATGAGATGACGCTTTGAAATTTTTGTCGCTGACACCTTATTGATCAATTATTGACTTATAACGCGATTACTGAATTGTGTCGCTTAAGTATTTTTGCCGATTATGGGTTGATATACTTTTGAAGTTATGAATAATTTGATAAAAGAAGTACAAGAGACAAAATAATGAAAAATGACAACATTTACCTTATTTCATATTATGAATGGAATGCGAAATGAACTCCCTGATAGATTTCTATACGTCAATGATCAGATATTGACAACTCGTAGCCACCATTTTCACTTCTTTACCGAGAGTGTTGAAACTGAATAAAATGAAAAATATTAAAAATAATACGAATCTAAAAAAACACTCTATTATTTATATAAAATTATGACATATATACAATAGTGACGAGTTTTCAACACAATTCAAGATTATGAGCAGTCAAATTCCGACCGTCAATCTAGAAACTGTCGCATTTGCAGTATAAACTGACTGAAAAATTTAAACATGTATAAAAATCATCCAATTAAAGAAAATTTCTTGTTCAAATATGTGCAGATAACTTTCAGGGTGTTCACTGTGCTATTCAAAAAATAAAATATATTATTATTCTGTAAAAATTTCCCAGATTATAATTATGTTCGAATTTATCGCTAGTCTCCACTTAAGCTTAATTATTCTTTGACGAGTTTTAAAATTATGTCTAAGAATAATAAACATTTAAATTTTAGTCAATTTAGTGTCACTTATTCATGCTTTGTACCTTTTTTTGTAAATTCTTTCAATACAATCGTTTGTTACACTCTATTAATTTTATTTTGTTTTGTTTGTATTTTAGTTGATAATGCTCGTCATGAGCGAATCCGGTCTTGATCATATTAAATAAAAGTGGAAATAGTACAAATGAGTATTTTATTTTTTGAATATCTACATCAAAGAAGTTATTGATGTTTAAATATTGTAATTTTTACTATGTTTTTAACATAGTATGTTAAATGATGGTTAAATTTTTTATACAATATGGTATTGGTAGACAAGTTGGCAACATATTCAAGTGAATGTGATTTGCATCAGGTTTAGTGTACCGCCAAAATTGGCAGTTAATCATCAAGGAAGCGACGTTGGATAACCCATCAATGACATTCTTCATAAAGCTTGCCTCTGGATTTGTAGATTGGATATTTTGTTCATTGGATCGGTTTGTTTTTTTATTGGTATGTTCTTTCTTAAAAAAAATGTGTTAATAAAAGATTTTGAATCCCCTATGAGTATTTAGCCTGTAACTTAACGCTAAAGATGAGAGATGTCACAGGTGCCGGCTCCATTTTCTTCCAAGTGGGACCGTATGGATGACACTGACAAATTAGGTATGTCTAATATTGTGAAGAACAATTAATATCATGTATCGTAGCGATTATAGATGTTTCTTTTTTTACAGAGTTACCTATCCGACACATTCTCTCGATATAATTTTATGTGTCGCTCATTTCCACCTGAGTCAATCGTGTTATATTTCAATTGCTTTGGTTTCACATAATTCTATACAAAATCCCTGGAATGCAAAAAAATATTCATTGATTGTGATATATTCAAATCAATGTGTATCTAAAAACTTTCGTTTGACTCGTCTCTAAGTAACATATAACTTCTAATACAGTGGGAATAATTACTTTCTTTTTATGTTATCTGATCAATAGACTAAGAAAAAGACACCTTATTTTGGAGTCCATGTAATAAATCACGGTTTTGAGATGACCGGAGAGCCATTTGTCTTTAATATTTACAGATAATATTGGTATTTTTCTGTGTATGTAGATACTAAAAAATAATATTTTTTTGATTAATTTGTATTTAAAGTTTTGTAATGTTTGTACTTACAAACAGCAAATGAAATTGAATCTCGATAATTGGGTAGTATTTTTAAGAAATTTTCTGAGAAATGTCAATGCGATCTGTGATCTCCTCTTTCACCATCAAAATATGGTTTTGGTATGAATGATTCCCAGACATACGATGGGCAGATTTTTTTTTATTTTACTTCAGTTTTCAGAGCTACACAAAAGATGGCAGAATGTTTTTTTAAATTATCAATTACTTGACTTACAAAACATGTTTGGATAATATTTTGTTGGCATAATGGCTATTTTCTGTTGCATGGGGTTGTATTGTGTCAGTTGAAGATGTTAAGCGATGGTCGTTTTTGTTGCAGCGCTGTTGGACGGAACAAGCAAGCCACTCCGACCCTCCGCCAGCACAATGGAAGATTTCTTACAGCTAGACGACTGGGACACAAATAAAAGTGCGCAGCCAGGAAAGAAAACTGTGAGTTTTTCCTTGCCAATTTAAAATTCAAAAAGGTTCTACTGCTTTTTAATATTGAATTGTGTCCTGTTTTTTCTTCATTGTAAAAGTTTTAATTTATCATTTATCAATCTTTTGCAATGTAAATTAATTAAGATGTGATGTTAAAATGTGTATATTTATGTTAAAATACATTGCAGGTACGCTGGGCAGATATAGAGGAGAAGAGAGAGCAAGAAAAAATGAGAGCCATCGGCTTTGTCGTCGGTCAAACCAATTGGCAGCGGATGACGGATCCCATGCAAGGATCCGGCGCTCTCACGCAGACCAAGTACATCGAACGGGTCAACAAGAAATACTAATTGCGCTCTCGAAAGCGATTCTTTCTCATGACGCCCTCGCGTTAATTTTACAGTTAACGCGCCGCCGTTCGCTTCGGCTATTTGAAGTGCGAAATACAGTAAAATGGCTTTGTATATTGCGAGTCGATAAATCAATAATTATTTTTAATTTCTTTAGTGTAAATTCAATCTTCAAATTTCATTAATTAATTAGATTGTTACGGTTGTTGCTATTGAATTTATATTACCGATATTAATTTTACCACATAATCTAACAACGCTGCCAATTCAAATTTTACCACCAAATCAAACTGGACCGACCAAATTTTATCACCAAGTTAAATCATCCCACCCAATAAAATAATCTAACTAATCGAATTAATCTGCGTGTCTTTTTTTGCCTTATAATCTTATATGGTGAAATGTTGTTTTCATAACTTGCATGTTTTGCAGAACTACAATTATTTTGGGACATAAAAATATCATTATTTTCTAGTCATGTTATTGTCAAATCGATATGTCTGTATATATTTGTTTTTCAATCGGAAATTGATTAAATAAATTAAATAATGTTGATAGCATATTTCCTTGGTAACGTTTGGATGAGGTGTATGACCCAGAATAAGTTTTGAATGATTGAGGCTAAGCGTATACTGAGACACAGGTAACACGGATATAATATCACATGCATGTAATCTGCCATGCTGGCACTTGTGATGCGTACATGCGTCTGTGCTGCGCTGTGCTCCGTTGTTCAGCCGGCACAGATTCCTGCTCGACGCATGCAGGTTTGGAAGTGTTATTTTGATATTACAGTGACTGAGAAACTTGTTCAATTAGTGTGAACTGAACTTTGTTTATACCAGGGGCTCACCAAACTTTTCAAGAAAAGGGTCGGATGGTTATTTCAAAAACGTTTGAGGGTTGGACGAAATGTATTCTTGATCCTATTAGAATTTTCAAAAAATCAATATTTTGCATAATATGTAAAATATTTATATATTAAAAATCACAGGCCGGATTGAAATCTCTGGAGGGCCGTAGTTTGGCGACCGCTGGTTTATACGATTCTTCTCATGTAGACTACTCTTAACTCTATGGCTGCCAGAGACAAGATATCTCGTAAAATTTTTCGTGCTCAACACGCCAGAGACGAGTTATCTCGTCGATAACTAATTAAATTAATAGTTGCAAATTATAGCCGGCGTGCATTGATTATCAACGGCAGCTAAAAGGTTAAAAGACAGTAAAAGAGTTATATTGTCATTCATGTATGAGGAGCTTTGAATCGAAAATTACCAGATCCACAGAGAAAAACACACTTTTCTTATAAAAACTTAAGACAGTTTTCATTATAAGGTCATATTTTGATCCTAAATTGTTCTGAAACGTTAAAAAATAAATTCTGTTCTTTTGAATCAGCACTCCAATATTGTATGCGAGTTTGATCCTAAACTCCTCGTATATCACCTGCGTGACGCAGTTATCACAGCATACCCTGGTCGCAGATGTCTGCTTCGCCTGTGTCTGAGCATACGTTTGGCCTAATTGGGGTAACCTGTAATAATATTGAACACCATCGTATTATGTATGACAAGTATTGTTGATAGGTAATTTAGAATGGTAGAACGATAATGGATCTTAACTATGTACTCTATTTTAATTTTTAATAGAAAATGAATTTTCACTATTCACTAAAAACATTACTGATAATTTTCCACATTAAATAAATCTATATCCCTGATCTTTTAGTTTGAATGACTTTGTAACTGTTGTATTTTTTTCACAAAACAACCTGTCTTATAGAAGGATTGTCAACATTCAAGCTTCGAGATAAGAAATATAGATCGAGGGTCTTTTGTATGTCACCCTTTGATATACGTAAAAAAAAAACAATGTAACTACAATAACCGTGTAACAATACCACAAGATAATAATTAATACGCAGCAAATATTATATTTACGATCTTCGGGTTAAATACGCTTTTTGCTTTCAAGGTTTTATCATTTACATGGCCAATAAATGATAGAGATAGTTTTCATGCACCATTGGTTATAAATACATCGATCCATAATTGGCAAAAGAGCTTAAGCAACACAATTTGGTAAATTGCATTCTAAGCCAATAATAAATTGTTCAATATCGCCTAAGGCGACCTGACAAAAATCTTGTTCGTCTGATCTTTTTTAGGGCCTTTGCATTATAGTGTTTTGACTTTTTATCATTTGTTCCATGTAGACCCTGGTTAAGAAACGCTGGTCTAGAGAACTGAATGTAGTCAGAAAATTTTATTTTAATATCAGGATAGGCATTGAACATATATTACTTTTTACTAAAACCGCACATAAGGAATTCCTTTTTCGAACTTATTTAAAAAAACCTTTTAAATATACAAATTGTCGGTTACGATTTTTTGCCCATTACGGGTCGACATGATAATTTTTGGAACTTAATATTTAATTTATCTTACATTTACAAATGCATCGAAAGCATCATTGCAAAACTAGTGCTTCATGATAATCAATCGAAGGAAGTGACAAAATTAATTATAGCATTTAACTTTTCCGGTTCTAAGCTCAAGAAATGTGACCCCAATACCCACATTTTATTAAATATCTATCTTAATATGGGTGATACAATGTTTATAATTAAGGTATTCTTATATCATAGTTTTTTGGACCTTTTCTAGTTTATATAAATACGCGATAACACGATAAGCGCCTGCGATAAGCGATCGTTCGTAAGACAGATTCTCATGCATGCTAAAGTATGAAGAAATGTGCAATAATTCTTAACACCAATTAACGTGAATGTGAAATTGGCAGTACTATGCAACAACAGCATATCGCTGCAAATAATATTTTTCAAAATTGTATATAGTAAATCGAATAATACAATACTAACATACCTGATATTGATTATTGTGTAACAAACCATCTCCATTAAATTCTTATACCACTAATAATATTTTTTTGGTCTACCAATTGATTTCAGTAAGACATCACCCATTTAGAAAAATGAGTAAGATGCATTATAATATTCTACTCTTCTTAAAGCAAGGGTCCGCAATCGGTCGATCGCAAAGCAAAATTTGGTCGATCATGAAAACTATTATTTTCTCATTTCATCCAATAAAAGTTGCTTTTAATAAAAAATATGTTAAAACGAAATTACTAAAATATTTTTTTTTATAAGCACATATTTAATGATGTTTCGCATTTAAAATAAACATTTTTATATTTGAAGTAGGGACAAAAATGCAAAGTAAAATTTCTTATAAGAGTCATTTTAGGGGTCGATCGCGAGATTTATGTGAAACTTATGATTGAAGTGCAGATACCAGCGCAGAAAAGATTGCACACCCTTTTCTAAAAGTATCGTAACAAGTGAAGTGAGTTCGGTAAATACACACTGCAATAATGTTAAAAAATAGAGATGTGCAATCCACCAAAACACTTATCTAATTGACTTGTTGGAAGTACAATCACGCCTTTACTTGCTATTTTGATGGATTGCATACTTTTATTTTAGGGAGACAACACTATTGCAGTGTGTATTTAATAACCTCACTTAACTTTAACGATATTTTAAAAACTGTAGACTATTGTAACGCATCTAACTCATTTTTTGATAAATATAGCTTGTCTCACTTCACTTCTCAAGGGCTGGTATGATGTAGTGTTTTTTTTATAGATGAAGTTTGATTTTGAAGTTGCGCTTCAAGAAGACTTGTCAATAATCTATTTTTTAACATATTCCGTGATTCTTCCGCAAGTTTTTCCGTACACAAATTCTTTTGTACATAGAAACTTCCGGACACAAAATATTCTGTAAATTTTTGTTTTATTTAAAAAAAATAAGACATTGAAAAGATATTTTGTGTAATAGCATCACAACGAAAGCCAATGGTGGTTTTTATAGCATAATATGGATAATTTTGTTGTTATTATTTCTGTATATTCTGTATGAAAATCCCGCCTGTTCGAGTTATGACAATTTATTTTTTAAATATTTCGGAACCAGTCGACAATCTTTTAAAGATTGAGGTTAATGAGACTGCTGGTATTGCTTGAATAAATCGGTCATTCATGACTCAAGGCAGTGTAAGGATGTACTCCCACTTGACTTAAATGTTTATTAAATATTACATTAACCCTTTGATTAGTTAATCTACATCTACCTCATAGTATTTTGTCACATATTGTCTACTGCTATTGTCATATTTTTTATTGAATTATTATTTCTTCAGATAAAGATACTACACAGTCGCATTATTTTTATTATTTGTTCCAAACAAACAAAAGTATTTTGTAAAATGGTTAAATTTTTCTAACCATGGTTATCCATATAATGTTGTGTGTAAAATTGCATTTCAGTTTGAATCTGGTCACTTACTGGAATCAATGTCAGTAGAGAATAATGAATTAGTTTAATTTACATATTTAACCACTAGCACGCCAACGACTCGCCGGTGCCTGGCACGCTTATTGACTCCATACACCAACGACGCGCTGGTGCATCTCGATTTTTTCTCGATGAAAATAAATATCTTCAATATCTAAAAATTATTGTGCGAGTGGGATTTCCTAATAAGCCCAATAACGGCTAAACATTCAAAATGTTCTGAGTTCATCTATATTATTTTTAAATAAATTCAACAGATGTTGCAAGGGCTAACTACCAATCTTTTTATACGGCGTATTCGAATCGTATATGGAGGTATTTTTCACAATGCCTTGTAAAAAATACTGAAACTTTAATTTATTAATTTTATTAACAGCTTCAGGGTTGTCAAATGCAATAATTTATTATAATTTTCAAAATCTAATAATAAAATATATATAATATATAAATTGTGACAACCTTGAATAAACAATCAGTATTCGGTATATAATATTGATTAAAAATAAATAATCATGCGTTGAGACAAAAAATTATGTGCGTCAAATCATTTTTTTTTAGAATTTTAAATGGTTCTAGAACCGTGGAGTGGGGGAATAGATTGAATATTTCGCGCTGGCAGCTAAGTGGTTAACTACATGTAAGTTTTAAAATTAAAAAAAAGATATTTATCTTTTGAAATAAAAATATTAAAATGTTTTTATATTTTCTTGTGCAGTAATAGTACAAATTAATGAATAAATCACTCGCTACTCAAAGGGTTAAGCTCGCAAGTCATTCAGAGTGCACGTCTTGGTAAAAAGGCTGCAAATTAAACATCCTTTTATTGCTATGGGTATTATAATTGTATTTATTAAAATTATTTTCAAGTATTAAAATGTCTTTATTAATTTGTTTGATTTAACATGGTAAAAAATAGTAAACTCATTTTTTTACTATTATAATAAGCAAATTGTTGTAGAAAGCTAGCCGTCTTAACAAATCATGTTTTTTTTTTATTGTTAAATGAAATAAAGACAGTAGGTATCATAAAAGTTAATTTTTAATTATCTGAATAAAAATACTTTGGTTATAATTTGTTTAGTTTTCTTTTTGTTGGTCCTGTAGCCGAGTGTTCTGCGCTCCTTTGCATGTGTGTCCTATTCGATTACCGTGGTCCCAGGTTTGAATCGCCCATACAGACAATTTTATAAATTGAATTTCAACAGAATAAGAAGCAGAGCGTGCTTCATAAAACCACTAGTGTTGAGATTCTACGTTAGAAATTAATCGATATCAATGATAGAAAAGAAGTAACAATCCCGAATGACGTGCACAGGACACGTACAAATGTTCTGTTTTGATGTCCATTTGTAATAACAAAAATTCACTGATTTCATTCAAATAACTTTTTTTCTTATTAAGTTTAGATTGAAATATGCATACTAACATTTATTAGTTTTAATTGTTTCAAGTCTTGACTGTTTTTTTTTTTTTTTAAATATTTTTAATTTGTTGTGAATTGTTATAGAATTTTTTGTTATTACAAATTTGACACCTGCTAATCCAAAGCAATTATTCTCTTGAGGCTATATATTATCTGAGTGATATTTAAAATGGTGAAAAAATTTTAGCACCGATAAAGCACCAAACTGAGTAATAACTTCAAATATAAAAAGATACAACCACTGGTATCAAAGTTGTTTGCTGAGAATGTCACGAGAATTCTTTTTCAAAACAGAAAATCATTTTTTATGTCTATTTATTCATCTATTATATTCTGCTATTCATTGGAAATGGACCAGCCGGTAATCAAAATCTATTTCAGGCATGTGTACCTGAAGGATAAAGGTGCTCACTGTCAATACTTGGTGGAGTTCAAGGTTACTGAATCAACCGCCAGTGTCACACCTGTAATGCCTACAAATGAGAACTAAAACCAAAGACCACGCACCCGCTTACTCCCCGGTAAATCCAGGATGTTATGCAGGAAATACAGAATCAAAATACACCGGATGAATTTGATGTATAGATAGATATCAATCAACTCGGTGGAAAGGTGGTTAAAATTTAAAAAAACTCGTTTGTTTGCACTAAAGGTACACTTTTATTGGTATTTATTGGTTTTGTATAAACCCTGTTAAAATGTATATTAATTTACATTGTTCTTATGTGTGTTTGGCCGGGACTGTAAAAAATGAACAATACATTCAGGAAAACGATGAAAGCGGAAACGATAGATTGGGGTCCCACTGTAATGTTTTCAGCATAGATAAACTTTTTGTGTTCTTGACAATAAATTATCATTATTTTTGTTCACTAATAACTTCGCCGATTCCGTCTCCCATCGCATCGACAAACTGGGTTGTGTGTATATCGGCAGGATGATCTTCGTTTTCAGTGTTATCTTTCTCATCTGCTGGCAACTTTTCTGTCATCGTTACAGCTGGGTATGCTCGTCCAACTCCCTCCCCCAATACGTATTCTGGTGGTGTCAATGAGGTGGATTCATCTGTCATTAAGAATGAAAGTTATGACGATATGGTTGTAACTAGGGAATCCAATCCCGAGCCAAAATGTCGATCCCGGGATTTCGGGATTACAATTTTATGATCCCGGGATCCCGGGACTAGTCCCGAAATTGGGATTTTTTTTTATAGTGCTACACATTTAACAAAAATTAATAATAAAACTTATTCTATATTATATTCTCTATTATAGTATCTTGGGAATGCGACCGTAGAAATAATGAAATATATTTTTTGGCACTAGAAGCTAAAAGGAGTGATTTTTTGTTGAGTCTAATTTTAAAGAGTAACTATGTTATTGCTTTACCACCTCAGCCAGAAATTTTATTTTTAAAAAAGTCATACATACAAAGTCATATAGAACAATAGAAACACCACTCAAGTTATCTATACACTGGTTTTGATAGATAATTATAAACATAACAACTCATAAATCATAAAGCAAAGCTGAAATGGCATTAAAATAAATAAAAAATCAATCAACATTGCAATATGAGAAAGAAACAAGAAACATTTCATACTGATAACAAAGCTTCTTATTGCCAAAAGTGTCCACTTACAGTAATCTATAACAAGCTTTAGAATTAAATATTTTTGGGATTCATTAAAACGTAATTTATTACCATAAGTGACTTCTAGTATTTCATTTTATAACTTTCGTCTGCAGAGTTTATTTTCGAATATGTTATCTTAATTGTGCTTTGTGAAACATTGTTTGTTATATTTAAGGATTCGACAAACAATTGGGTGCGTTTTATTCAAAGCCAAGATGATTCTATTTTATAAGAAAACCAATCCCGAAAGTTTCGGGATCATGTCTTCTAATCCCGGGATTGAAATGTATCGAAAACTGTGCGGGATCCCGGGATTGGATTCCTTAGTTGTAACTAACCCTCTCGCTCTAGCAATAAAAAATACCAAACCCTCCATTTTGTATTATATAAATTAAGAATTAGAAACAAGCTTAGTTCTGTTCTAGATTTCAGTTCACAAATGTGCCATGTACTCACCTTTTTCATTCTCTACCGATTTAGCACTAGTGCCAATGTCTTCCCGACCTGATGTCATAACCATAACCTGTGGATTCATAGCGGCCATTTGGTCTTTGAGACACTGCTGCAAAATGTTGAGGAAGAAGAGAAAGGACAGCAGTGTGAGAGCCGATAGAGCTGCTCCCCCTTTATTTCCTCCACCCTTTCCACCACCTTCGGAATGGCTGTAGCTGTAACTGACGAAGATCATAATCATTGCAGTCATTTTTTTGTTATTTACTGATGGTGAAATAATGTATAGGTTGCATCAATTACTATTAAGATTTTAAAAATAGTTGACATCAATGGAGAGCATAATGTTTTGAGGTCTTTGATTTTACTAGCCCACAATTATTGTCTTTCGAAAAATAAATTATATTTTCAATTCTGGTAGATTGAGGGTATTTTTTAAGCCATGGACTATAACGAAATAAAAGATTGAGACGCAGGTGATGTTTTTCATGAAACATTATATTTTTTTATTTACAAATGCTATATTTTGTAATTGATTTTGAAGAATTTGCACATTTTGAAAATATGTTAAAAATATATATTTGTCAATGGTTTGTTTTATAAAGTTTGAGATCTTATTATAAAAAAACAGATATTTCATTTATTATTAGTAGAGTTTTATTTTAAATTAATCGTATTCGATATTTTTAGAAGATATATTTATCTTCTATAAAAAAGTATATTTTGGGTAATCTTAGATTACCTCAGCTACATATATATACTGGCTTAGAAAAAAATACTCAAATGTATCCTAATTTGTGTTACAAATTATAGTATTTAATAACTTGACTTTAATGTTTCTTAGAACCATAACATATATGTGATTATTCAAAGTAAATTAGTTTAAATTAAAGTTATTATTATTAGTTAAATTAGTGTATTGTAGGGGTTTTATTAGTGGTAATTGATTAATAATCAATTTTTAGTTGATAATTATTTTTTTGCTGTTATAATAATTTAACTTCTGATCTAAAATTTAAAAAAATATGTATCTCTTTTTTTAAGCTGGAATAATAAGTTTTCTCTACTGTTATTTCACTTAATATAACCGCTGTTCCAAATATATTATTGACACAATCTATCATTAGATACAGTTAAGTGCAGTAAACTTGATATTGTTAACCAGAGCGCATCGGAGTTGAACATTACTTGTGTGACAACCACTCACTGTTTAAAGACATGCGGGGATCCATGGTAAGTTGGAGCTTGATGGTGGTAATTATAACCACCTCCCCCACCTCCTCCACTTCCACCTCCGTAATAACCGTGAGTTCCATGGTGAAGTCTGCAAAAATAAAAAAGCACGGTAAGTATTTCAAAGTAAAATTTGAGAATGTAACAATTTTCAAAGTGATACTTTTGAAAAAGCACATTAAGTATTGAGATGTGATTCATTATTAAAATATGCCATTCTATATTTAGGAAGCAGATGATTATGATTGTAATAAAAAAATAAAAAATTCTTTTGTACAATACTTAATCCACTTTTATTTAATCTGATCAGGACTGATTCAACTCATGACAAGCATTTTCAACTGAGCTTTTTAACTCGTCATGAGTGAAACTGGAAAGAGTGTTTAATATTGACGTGACAACGTCTTATAAATCGATGAACGTCCGTTGCACGCACGAAAAAACATGACTCATTGTCCGGATTGTCTCGTTACGCAGAAGGCAAGCGTGCGAGCGAGCGGTATAATATGCATTATACCAAATATATAATACATTTGTCAAATATATATAAATATGTATATATATATTATATATAAATTGTTATAATATATATAAATTGTATATACATATTTATATATATTATTATACATATTATAAATAAATAAAAAATATATAAAATAAATATATACAATAAAATTAATTTATTGTATATATTTTTGTATAATATATACAATAAATTATAAATCAAATATTCAGTATAAATATATAAAATAAAAAATATATATTATACAATAAATTTATTATACTATATATTATGCAATAAATTTGTATAATATATAAAAATATATATTATACAATAAATTAATTGTATATATATTGTATAAATTTGTATAATATATACAATAATAGATTTTTTATTTTATATATTTATAATTCTGGAAAGATTAATATTTAAATTTATTGTATATATTTATTTAATAAATAAAATAAATATATACAATAAAAAATATATAAAAATATACGTCAAAAATTGTAGATTTCATTTCACTCCTTCTTCGTATCCATACAAAATAATGATAATTCAATAAAAATGATTCCATTTTATTCATAAAAGTATGCAATCATTTCATCAATGTTTTCTTATGACGTTGTCACGTTAAACTATCGTCCGTAAACCGACTTTACAGACAACCAATTTTTTTAATATAATATGTTTTCAACAAGTATTGACAGTGAACGTATTAAAAGTGAATAATTATGATTGCATTAAAAAATAAAACATTTAACTGTGATTCCTGTAACGCTAAATGTATTGGTCGAACAGATATGTAGATCGTTTAATATTAAAATTAAAAAAAAACACTTCTGCTAAAAAAGGTGACGAACTTTCTTCATTTGGAAACCATCTGTTTTTAAATAACCATACTTTCGATATCAGTGAAAAATTTAAAGAACTACATTGAAATAACAAATCTTTAAAATTAGATAAGCAAATTTTTTTAGAAATCAATAGATATTAATTCTTGCCTGATTCAGATTTATTAAATGAACAAACTATCTTTCCGAGTTCCCCTTTATATCTTAGTTCCCCGAGTATCCGTTGCATTAACCGACGTTAACTATTCACTAACATTTCTAAAGTCATCATGGATTTGAATTTTATAAATGGAAATGCTAAAAGAGCAGTGCAACCATGTCATCATGCGCACCTATAAATTGGATGATGTGAAAATTCTTAATCAAAATCTACAAGATCTGTTTGTTACTCTGTCACTCAAACTCTCTTTTTCGAAGAGAGTAGTAGGGATAGAAAGGATAGGGCAGATCAGGACTGGTGGTTGGCTAATCACTCTTGCTACACCCCGTTATTTTAGGATAGGCATAGAACCCCTGCACTAGGGTATATATGCAGGCTAATTTTATTAATCGTTTTAAAGAAAATTAATTCTGTTTAAATAATAAAATAGTTGACAATACTTACTTATCACGCGAATCTGGATTTTTGGATTTATTTATATTAATATTTAAAATATTGGTCAGAAAAATGTACATAATAAATAAATTTACTGACCTTTCAAATGCCGCTTTTATTCCACCGTTTCCAATATCCTTCAGCGTCATTTATATATTTTTTTGACAGTAAATACTTTTATGATAATGGTAGCACTGTTGACGAACCGCCAAATTTCATGAATGAAAATATGTTCGAATTATTTTAAATATCATCGACAATAAAACGACTTCTTGCCAAGAAGTTAAGATGAAGAATGAGAAAAATCTATGATTAAAAAACATTTTCAGTGTCACCAAAGTTCATTGTCATTTTTACATCTAGTTTTTAGTTAGTGGAACTAATTGCATAGAGTTTATAAGTAACTACGAGCGTAACAATAATGCGTCGGTATGTAATACATAATATGAGGGTATTATTTGCAAACACGGCTCATTCCAAAATGGTTTAAAAATGAAACTTGAATTTAATTTTGTAAAACAATATACATTTTAAATTTTACAATTTGTTTTACAATTCTTTGAAATGATATTTATTATGTTATCAAGCCATGTTTGAGACTAATGTCTAAAAAGACTTTCAAAATTTATATTTATTTACTGAATTACATTTATGGTTCATGCTTCAACAATTTTGGAATGAGCCGGGTTTGCAAATAATAGCCTCATATGACGTATAGCAGCCGTCGGCAACTGGTGGTCCGCGAGGAAATTTTGGTGGTCCGCAGAGAAATCTGACATTATTTTAATTTTTTAATCCTATCACCGGAAAAAAAATCAACTGAATCTCGTAACACATACATACTATATCTTGATGCATTGCATTACAAAAGTCTATTTGGTAGTCCACCGGATCAAATTTTTGACATTTTAATCCATCTAGTGGTCCGTGAGTCCAAAAAGGTTGCCGACCGCTGACGTATAGGATGTTTTTTTTCAAATAAGTAGCACTTTTTCAACGACAGCCATTTTCACAGCAGAAAGAAGATTTGTGCTCAGTTTGGTTCGCCATTTCGCCTGAAAAACGCTTTTAAATTTATTTTTAAAATAGTGTTTTTATTAAAAGGCTCATTTTAGGTAGATTGGCTAAGTTAAAAGTCTGTGCAATTGAAGTGAAGAAAATCTACTAGCCATTATTGAGACGCCGTTATATCCACATAAAGTCACTATTTGGTTTGCTTTATGAGCTGATGGAATCATTGGTCCAATTTTTTTCAAAAATGATTCCGGGCGAACGTTACAGTTAATGGAGAGCGCTATAGATCGATGATAACCGACACTTTAGTCCTTCAATGGAATGAAATTAATATGGAAAGCTGTGGTTTCAACAAGACGACGCAACATGCCACACCGTGCGGTGTGGCATGTTGCGTCAATTTATGAAAGGAAACATTCGATGAGTGCAAAATTTTGTGGAATTGACATGTGAATTGGCCTCCAAGATCTATGATTTAACAGCTTTGGATTTTTTCATGTGGGGTTCTGTTAAATCAATAGTCTACGCCAGGGGCCATTTAAAAATGCCTCATTCATTTATCTGATTTAACATAAGCCCGCAGTAAAGAAAACGTTGACACCCTTTTTTTTTCGAACATAAAACGGGTTGATTACGCTCTTTTTCCAAACGCTTGCGTATATTACTCAAAAGGCCGCATCAGAGTAGGAAAAAGGCCGTAGGTTCCTCTCCACTGGTCTACGCCGATAAACCAAAGACGATAGATTAGTTGTAAACTAATATTCGCCTCGGTATTCATGGATTATACGAGGGAAATTCAACTTCCAAATTGCACTTTCCGCATATTTTTATATATTATCTCCTACGGCTTGAGTATTACGTTTGAAGCATCGAATTGGAGAAAAGAGAATGTAAACTATTTCTGTGTCAATCTTAGAAGTCTTCACTCCAGCAATCTTGTCTAGATGAATAGTTTTTTTGCTATTGATGTTAATTATATTACGGCACATATATTGTTGAAACAAAACACCCCTTCTCTGGAACACCGCGAATAGCTTTGAGATTTAGCGAGCTCCTTGTTAATGATTAGCAGCCTACCACTACTCATACGTCTAAGTTTGCGTCGATAGATCGGTTGTGTTAAACCAGGGCTCGTCAACCCTTTTATTCCTACCGCCCACCAACATCGCCATATTTCAATCCAGTATATGGGTGAAAAAAGTTTCAGAAGGAATTTAGGAGAAATAAAAATACCCCACCGCCCATCATGGAAGCTTTACGGCCAAATTACGACTCGTGTGTTAAACGCTGGTCTACAAACAACGCAGCAGGCCGCTTACAACAAGACACCGTATGTGACCGATGAATACTTACTATGAAAATGAACTAGTGTGGTCTTGTTATCACGCTGCATGTAGCATTAAGAATCTAAACTTTATTAGATGATTAGACACCCAGCGTCACATAATGCTTTACGCAGCCGACGACGTTTATTGTAGACCGACGCATGAGAATTTAAGATAGCGTTTTGTGGCGCTGACCGTTTGAAGCTCTGGGATTCAAATACGACATCTTTATAGAAAATCTATTAGTATAATGCGGTTATAATATTAATGTTTCACATTTCATTATATTATTCAAATCCAAGCACATTAGAGAAAACGCAATTACCATGTTGATATTTCGATTGTAAGCAATGAATCTTTTTACATTATGTATCCTTTTTGTTCAGAAATTATTGTCTATCATAACATTGCCCATATATAGACTGTGATAATTAGTTTCTTGGCACTTTATGTCCGCAGACCCGCCCTGGCAAAGCAACATATTTTTGCACTCAGCCCTTATCAGCATTCGTGAAATTAATTCCACATAAACAATATAACTGTCAGACAGAAAATTATATATGTCAGTGTTTTATCAAAATGTCAACTAAGCTCTGGGATTTGCGTGTGGTTTGAATAAGCCCAATCGTACGACATATTGTGCCAATGTTGTTGCCCTGAGTCTATAAGTATGCTGGTACGCAGGTGACGAAGTGCGGAACAGACCATGACTGCACAGATTTTGTATTACATGAAGAAGTATAGATTCACGGGTCTACGTCTGCCCAGCGCTGCGCTGCGTTGGGAATCCGGCACAGATTCCTGTTTGACGAGTGCAGGCTTGGACGTGTTCTTATGATTTCACCGCGAAAATGACCGTAGAAATAATGAAATAGTGCGAACTGAATGATACTATTCATGTAAACGACTTTCAAACGACATTAAAAGAGCTATTGTGGATAACAATGTATCATGCACATAATGTATGTTACTGGCGCGACCACAAGGGCTTCCAATCCCGAGATCAGGGATACCAACCAAATTGGTGATCCCGTAATCCCGGGATCGTCTGAGCACTAATCCCTGGATTTCGGCATTCAGTATTACACGTATAAATCCGTAAATAGAGCTATAAAAAGCTCAACAACGCTGTAATACCTCCCACCGACAGACGTAACTGTTAGAAATGATTAAGCTAAATAAAAAGGTCTCCGAGTTCAGAATAATTATGGAATCTGTTAATTTGACACATTTTTAAGTGACCGAGCTAAAAAAAAAAGGTATTGGAGGCGACAACTATTCTAGAATCTGTTAATTCGACACCTTTTCGCCAGAATTTTCCGAAACAATGGTAAGTAATCATTCTCGGGATCCTGAATACTGAAAAAACGTGAATCTCGAGATCCGGGATTAAAAAAATGCGGTATTGTATGCAGAGGTGGGCTGCTAATATCTTAACAAGGGGCTCGGTAAATCTCAGCCATATTGCCTTTAGTCTATAAATGATACATCTTCGTATTACAATTTAACAGAAATTGCAGCTAGGTGCTGATTTGATCCGAGATTAATGATTTTCTTAACTTAACAAGGGGCTCGCTAGCCGCGCAGAATTTTAACAAGGAGATCGGGCGAGCCCCCCCGAGCCCTCTCCAGCCCACCTCTGATTGGATGCCTTAGTGACCACTGCTTTTACAGACCTCAAATAGTGTACTTTTTGTGCAATATTTTGGCCTTAAGTGATTTTTTGGTATCATCTATATATTAATAGTCGATAATGTCCGTCCGTCCGTCCGTCCGTCTGTAAATTGTCCCCGATTTCCCCTCCCCCTTCAATTCAATAATTTATGATTTTTATTTCTGCTATTTTACAATTTAAATACTGCAGGGCTGTCGATATATGCCCCGAGGTCGATTTATGCTACTACGAAAAATGATTGTTAGCAAACCTAAACATTATTCCAAAAATTAAATAATTTACAACTAAAATACTGCAGGGCAGGGCTGTCGATATAGCCCCGAGAAATATTTATTTTATTTATAGAATTTCTGGCTTATTCAAATAATAGGTTTGTAATTTTCTGACTTCTTAAAAATGCAACAAAAATCCCCCCGTTGAGGTCAACGGGCTTACAGCTAGTATTGATAAATCCCCCATCTCCGATATGGAAAAAGTTAAACTACACGAATGTTTGTAAAATAATTTTGAAATGCAAATTAAACACTTTTTCTACTTATTCAATATTACAGTCTCAAAAATCTGAACTTTCAACTGACCCCCAAAGTATGTCGGACATTATGCACTCGTTAGTTACAACACTGCTTTTGATGTAATATATTATTTGTAAATCATCTCAACTCTACCGATCTTATGTAGTAAATTTAAAAACAAAAGATTGTATTGTTTAATTGAAAATTTGTAATCGAAAAAAAACACATTCATTTTTATTTCTTTATCACGATTACTTGTAATCGTTTCAGAAAAATGAACATGCACTTATAATGATTCGCTTTCTCGTTTTTGATATCTGCATCAAGTGTTGTAAATCTCATAAAAAATAATTTCACATGAAATATTCCACGCAATAGTTTGCTGATAGTGTAGACCTAACATGGATAAAATTACACATGTGATTCGTTGCTTTGTCAACGAACTATGGCTGACGCAAAGACAAAAGCTCAAAACAAACATGGAAATTATTCTAACGTGACATTTTCTCTAGACGTGTTGAAATTTTTATTTAGGTGACTTGTTAAACATTCTAAGATTATTCATATACAGTTTGACTTTGAGTTCCTCGTCTGTGATTTTTACTTCTCCGCGTTACGTGAAAATCAGTGAAGTTAATAATATTTTTTGATGATTTTTCGTGAAGTTTATTAGACCCCTGTGAGAAGGGGTCTTTAGATCTGTTGAGTACGATATTTTATATTTCTATGTTTCTGAACGGGTGTTGTTCTTAAAAGTTTCCAAGTCACAAGGTAAGTTTTTTTCTTACATATTCCAGATAACGTCTTTTACTTCTCTGAGCAATTATGTATAATCTCAGAAATTTGTTTTGACTTTTAATTGTTGGATATTGTTTTTTTATTTTTTCGCCCAAGTCATGCAATCAAATCGTTCCACCGAGTACATCCATTGGAAAGACCATCTGGTTGCAAAAATGTACAGGTGTCATTTCATGTATTCTTGGAGCATCCACAATACGAGCATAAGAAAGAACTATGCAACTTCCTCCACCATCCGCCTTTGCCATAAACTTGTTTGTGTTCAACAGAGTTTCCCGTGGCGTAACAGACGTTATGTGTTGTTCAGTATTGTGCTAGGATTGTCTCTGGAACAATTGACCAACAACTTGGGGCTTACACTTTAGTGGGAGAAAAATCGCAATATAAGTTGTTCCCGAGACAATCCTAGCAAATTACTGAACAACGCATAACGTTTGTTACGCCACGGTAAACTCTGTTGAAGTTGAAAATGTCCGGAGGTACTAGGAGTGTAAATTTACTCTTCCTCCGTATGACACGACAAATTTACTGAATGATAAATAGTTTCAAAGGAAAAGACATTATATGATGGACATCGTAAATTGCACGGTCCATTGCCTTGTCTCCGAATTCTTGTTCCGGTAAATCAGTGATGCACAACCTTTACCTTCTAGCCAAATGATCGTGGGTTTGGGCCGCAAAGAAAAAAAAATACGTTCAATCCTCTTTTATACAGAACATATGTACGTTCCATGTAAAACAACCTTAAAACCGTGTAAAAAAAAGATTAATTGAATTTAGATAAATGAGTAATAGGTTCCATTATATCATTTTCATATTTCGAAAATAAATAAGCCATGCAAAAAAGGATTATGAGGAGTTGCTTATTAAAAATCGTTTTATTGTGAAATATAAAATTTATGTTTTATTGATATTTAATTCATAAGTGAATGCATTCTTGGTCTTTGTCAATTTTTAACTATTTTTTTTTATTTGACATAATATTTGTAAGCCTGTTTCAATCTCCTTCATTGAAGAAAAAGCTTATTTACATTTATTAAATAAATGTTTTACGTGAAAAAAATGTGTTTGAGAAAAAGATTTAAGGGCCGCCACAAAATAGAAAAAGGGCCGCGGTTTGTGCATCACTGCGGTAAATCATCTGAATACACTTAGCGCCGGCCCTACCTATAATACCTGACCAGTTGAACTTTATCCGTTGATAAAAAATGAATCGACAAGAAGAATTCAATAATGTTGTAATAAAAATTGTTTCATTTATAAATAAATAAATGTTATACTAAAAAGAAATTACAATTTCTAAATACAGGTGTAACAATATCTTCACTTATCATTTATTTTTATCACAAATATTGTAATTACTCTTATCTGCCTCATTCTAGATACACTGCCACAATATTTATTATGTGGAATTATTTGATAAGGTAGATATGATTTGTGTAAATAATAAAATGTCTACTTTATGTAAGCTAATAGCCTATCCTTAGCGTGGTCGGAATATCTCGTATTTATTGCAATGAAAAATATGACTAGATCATGAGTTTTTTTACGGTTGATTGTAGATATAAGTTACCGTGGATCATTTTTACCGGTTCCGTGATTCTTCCGTATATGAATTCTCCACACAAGAAAACTCCGCACACAACTGTTCCTGTTTATCTAATCACTTATTAAAAACCAACGTTTTATTTAAAAAATAAAACACTATTTTCTTGTAAATGAAGAATTATTTATTAAGATCAGGACCGGTTTTGCTCATAACGAGCATATTCAACAAATGATACCAATCCTGATCCGCAGGGCCGGCGCTACCATACAGGCGAAATAGGCAATCGCCTAGGGCGCAAATCAGTAGGGGGCGCATAAATTGACTAATCAAATATTTTTTTTATGTGTGATTATAATTACGTATCGTATTATATATACTTCGGAAAAGAGAGGTTGCGCGATTGAGTAACAAACAGTTCTCGTAAAAAAACTTCTGTTGAGATACCTCCGTAAGAAGGCCATATGATCCACATTGAGATCGGACATGGTATAAAAAAAATCCACAGTTTGTTAAAAAGGGGGCGCGCCAAATAACCTCGCGCCGGTACTGCTGATCCATAAGTTTCTGCTTAAGGTTCTGGAAAATCGATATATGAAAACAATTGATATATGACAAGCTTTAGGCTAACAAATCATAAAAAAATGTATCGTTAAAATTATGTACATTCACACAAGTTTTCATATCGACCATGGAAAGAAAAAAGGACGTAACCCACAGTTTATTCAAAACAGATTTTTTTCGATAATCACAATGTATTTAACTTGATATACCTACGTTCTATCAATAGGATGCAAGCTGCAAATGCCAAATTAGATCTAAATTTAGCTTTTAAGTTTGAAAAAGATGGTCTTGTTAAATATTAAAACCAAGAAAAAAGACTGAAATAAAGGTTTTTCCCAGACAATTTCTTTGATTAATGTTAGATTATGTCAATTAAATATCAGTTTAGAAGTCTCCGTGCACTTTAAGGTTTTGTATAATTCATAATTTGCATATGGCCCAAAATCACCAAAACACGTTTTTTCGCCTCCTGTAAAATTTTATATGAGTGGGTTACGTCCTTTTTCTTTTCCACGGTCGATATAAAATCAGCACTAGAATTTAATTTTTAAAATTTACTTGGGCACCAGTATAACGACACTCTCGCGAGCGGCTTCAATAAATGATTTCAGTGTCCCCCGTTGTCGTAAAAATGCTTTATTAGGAGTCAATATGCTTCATATTATGAGCGGATGTGGCCTAAAATATATAATAGCAGGAATTTGAATCGATATACATTTAGTTTGACCGCAATATTTCTGTAATGCAGTAAATTTACCTCTATGACACGAAGTCGTGTAATAGAAATAACTGTGTTGTCTATAAAATAATGAGCCAAATCTTTTATGTGTCGGGGCGTATTATTTCCGGCCGTTTTTAAGAGTTTGTCTATATTGTTATGGCCGAGGCTAATTTATTATTTGAAAATAGAATATTAACTCGAAGCAAATTATACATCATGCGTTTTAAATATTCTTTGTCACGATTATTTTCAGAGCTTCTTGTCTATTACCAATTTACTTGCGGAGAAAATATTTGATTTATGGACATTCAAAATTTTATTTGCTCTAAATTTAAATTTGACAGCTGTCATCAGGGCTGTCAGATTTTAAAGACCATAATATAATTATCAAGACAGCCAATACAGTATTTCGAAATATTGAATACATTCGAATGAATAATATGTTTTCTTCTTCTTCTTCTTCTACAGTCCGACATGAACCTTGGTCGTTTCAATCAACTTCTGCACTAGATTTTCTCTCTCCTACGCCTGTGACATCCCGTCCATCGCAATCTAAAACGCTTCGTCCTTACTTAAGGAGTCGTAATTGTTTTGTATATTTTGTTTGTTGAAACAAAAAATGACTCTGAACCAACGTTTGATATTTCAATACATTATATTTATTTTACATTACGAACAAACAACGGTGTAAAAGAATTTTAATTCTAAATAACCAAAATTTGCCTTTAAGGATTTGCCTTAACTAAACTAACAATTCTTGGCGGAAAGGCATTATATTAAAAGATTGAGACAGCTTTTTTTACCAATTCCACATTATTTATTTAAAGATCGAGACTGGTTTCGCTCATCGCAAGCACGTTCGCAATTTAGCGAAATCGGTACTGATCTTTATATGGTATTGTGAAGTTAGTACGTAGAAAAAAACTTTTTATGTATTTATTCATTGTTATCGAGAGTTGACAGTTAACATGCTAAAAGTGATTATCTAATTAAGATTGAGTAAAAATGTTGTGCTTTCGAAATGGCAACATCTATTAGAAATTTAAAACATCTCAGTTAATTGAGGCATTCATTAATATAATATTACAATAATCGTTCAACGTACAAGACGTGACTGTGATACAGGGATTCCGGTATTTGTAACGTTTTTTCAATATCGAAATATAAGTTTTGAAGTAGCAAAATATCGAAATTTTGGTATTTAAAATTAGCCAAAATCGAATAAGGAATTTACAAAAACCATCGGATATTATGTATAATATTTTTTTTCGAAATGAATTAAAATAATTGAAATCTTTACAGAGTTGTATCAATATTAATTGACAGGCTCCAAAAGTGATGCGTCTTTCAATGATGTATTGTTATTTTAAGAAAATGCAAGCTATTTATGAAAAAAACACCTGTCGATGATAACGATATATTTTTGTATTTTATATGACATTTCGAAACGCCGAAAAACCCATTTTGATTTACTGGCTCAATTCGTCTTTTTTTTGTTGCTTTTTTGACCTTTTTTGTGATAACGGTTATATATAATTTGAGATACCGGTATTTATAAAAATTGTCCGTTCTTTTAATCTCCATTAAAGACAACGAGAGGATTTTTTTTCAAAAAATTAAAAAAAAAAACAGAAATTTTCTGACATGAACAATCAAATGCATACTTACTTATCAAATTAATCCCAATGAATAAACTTTACTAACTTACCAAATAGAACTTGTTTTCAGCAATATATGACCATTTAAAAGGTGACATAAGCTAAATAGCAAAATGTTGAAAACAATTTACCTGTCATGTATTTTGTTTCAATAAATTGATATAGTAAACAGTACGAAAAAAAAAAGATTAAAATCTTCGGATATATTGATTTGTAGCCCACTAGATTCTGCCGCCCTTAGGCCGTGCCTAATTTGCCTATACTCTCGGGATGTCCCTGGTCATTTTACTAATTGGTTAATTTTCGCATACCTTACTTATATTTAGATACAGTTTGGCGGGTACAATGAACGGTGCAGTATTCCAAAAAGTATCAACAATAATACGAAGCAAGGTCTTTTGTGTGCAATTTTACTCTCTGCCTTTGGCTTGGAGCGTTTACTCGTCGGGTTCTTTTCGTCAGTTAGCGAACAGCCATCACGGAAAGCGCTCGCTTATGTATATCTCAATCTAACTTCTCGTGCGATATTGCATATCTAACAAATGATTAAATATATCGGTACTTATATTATGCCAGCCTGATACTTCGGTATCAAAAATACAGTTAAAATCCAAATTAACTAATGTTATTTTAAATATTCGAGTAGTTACTTACATAATTATGATTGTTCGGAGTGAAGTAATATCGAGTTAATGTTTTTTTAAAGTGTTATTATTATAAACGTTAAAAGTTTGTGAAATAAGTTTGACTTTTATGGATTCAACTTATTTGACGATGTCTTCGCGTGAAGTTTTAAAATGGTGGGTAGTTAGTTGAAGATGGTTTATAATTAAAAACAAAATACGCGATTGAACTCTGATATATCGTTCATCGTTTTTCAGCATTTCTTAGATTCGTTGTTCTTTTGGAAGGGTCATTTAAAAACGTTACATCGGGTTTCCACTGTGTTTCGTCACCTTTCTGTCAGAAGTTGCTAACTAACAAAACTGAAAAAATAAATATTCAAAGAGATTCTTTGATATAAATTCTTTGTCTGGGATAACCCAGTTTGTCCATTGATAACACCAATTTTCAAAAAATGGTATTTATTGTGAATACCGATTAGAGCATAGGTTCCCAACCTTTTTCGGGTGGCGACCCTCTTTTATAAAAGCCATGTGACCCGCGGCCCCGATGAATTTGAAATCCTCGTTTTGATATACTTTTTCGCCGGATTATCTCCGAAACTCCTTTTGTTGTTGTTCAAATCCAAAATCGAAAAAAGTTGGCGACCCCCAGGAAACCCTTCGCGACCCCCAGGTTGGGAACCCGTGGATAAGAGGGAGTAAATTGTCTTTGTATAATAATTTTAAACTCTTATTTTTGTCAGATCGATATTATTGCATATATTACGATTTTTATTATTATTCATGTCCGCTCCCAATGTGGAGCATATAGCCTCTCAATAGAGGTATATCAACAGAAATTTTCTACGAGAACTGTCTGTTACTCAATCGCTCAACTTCTCTTTTTTCAAAGAGAGTATTAAGGATAGAAAAATAAGACTAGAACAGGACTAGTGGTAAAATAATCGCTCTCGCTACGCCTACTTGTTGAAGGATCGGAAATGGCGGGAAGGACATCACAAAAACCCATGCCTTCAAACAGCAATCGGTAAATCGATCGATAAAATGCTGTTCGTATTGGGACTCGAACCCGTGAGGTCTGGCATGGAAGCCCAAAACGCTGACCACTGCGCCATAGGACCCGGCTCGATGTTGATACTATGCAGATGCAACATAAAATATCGACCCAAGAGGCTTTATCATAAAAGCTGAAATTTTTAATTTGTTATTTAATCAGAACTGTCAATCTGTTAGTTACCAACTTTAAAATATTTATTGAAGCATTGATAAATCACACATTAAAAAGAAGAACACTGATAAATTATACGAAATATTTCGTATTTCGTATAATTTATCAGTGTTCTTCTTTTTAATGTGTGATTTTAACGCAATTATCAAGCCCTCAAAAAATAATTTTAAATCGTGGCGTTGTTTTCAGCTCAGTTTGTGAAGTTTTTCGCCGCAATAGTCGACGTGCTACTGTATGACATATTTACCAATTATTTTCGCAGTGAAGGAACTGGAATTTCTTCCAGTTCGTCATCGTTTTCTGGCTTTTGTCAATAAGTAATGTTAAATGAATGACATCATTGTCACTTAAAGCATTATCCGTAAGTAATTCGTCGATATAATTATCGCTTAACGTATCAAACCTTTCTCCGCCAAGTTCATGTGCTAAAGTAATGTGTTTATGATTCATTATCTATTCTATCCAAAATACAACGATACATGCTCTCGATGTAATATTTAAAAAATATATATATCGTAAAACATAGTAATTTAAAAAAAAAAAATAATGCATTGTAGTGGGCTGCCAATACGTTAACAAGAGGCTCACTTAATCCAAAAGCAATTCTCGGTGTTCTGGGGAAGGAGTGATTTTTTTTTATGACACCTATGCAATTGTATGCAATACTTAAATAATCAATCGATTGTTATTTTATACACTTATAATATGTAAAAATATGCAATTTACCGTAAACTTAAGAAATAAAATAGCTAAAAATGTACTACTGTGTATACTGAAGCTGTCGTAAATAATATATAAGTCAGAAATGAGGGTATTACTTGTAAACACGGCTTATTCCAAAATGGCTAAAAAATAAAACTTGAATTTCATTTTGAAAAACAATGTACATTTTAAAATTATTTTTAGTCTTTGGAATGATATTTTGGATGTTGTCAAGCCATATTTGACACTGATTTCTAAAAATACTTTCAAAATCTATTTTTATCTACTAAACTACATTCATGGTGCATGTTTCAACAACTTTGGAATGCGCTGGGTTTGCAAGTAATACCCTCAAATTGCAGTTATATACTAAATTGATATGAGAATATTGTTTTCTCTTAAATTAACAAAGGGCTCACGCAAGCCCCTCCGAACCCCTCCAGCCCACCCCCGAGTGGCATGTAAATCGAGGGAAAGGTTTATTGTCCTTTATGAGGAGCAATATACTTTCGCAATGCAGAATGCAATTTACCTACCGTGTTATGTGAACGAACTTTGAAGTTGTATTTTTTATTCAGTGACGTACTAACACCGATTAATATTCCGAATTAAATTCAAATACAAAAATATGGTTAAAATTTAGTTCCTTTATAAATATCAAATGTTTTTGTTACCATAAGCTACAAGTGTTATTTCTTTACAGTATAAATATTTGCAATGTTATTGAATCTAATTAATAGAGCAATAAACGAGACCGGTATAGAAATAATAATCTATAAAAATTAAAACAGGTTACCATAATATTATACAAAAAGTAATTAATTTTAATGCCTAATGATTTTGTGACGCAATGTGACATAAACAATGAAACCTTAAGTAGGGTGAATTCATTAATCATTATCATTATCACTTAATACTTCCAATATGTTAACAAAAAAAAAAAAACAACTTCTCTATCGGATTATTGGTTTCTTCGTAGAGTTGTTATTTTACAAGATAGATACGTTCCATAAAAAACCGCCTAAGAAAAGTAATAGAATTCGTAGAAAAATTAAAGATTGATTTTCTAAATTTAAAAGACATTTTGGTAAAGAAAAGTAAATTACTCAAAATTTTATTCGTAATATGTAGTTTAATTAAGAACAAATAATATTACAGATCGCTACTTAAATACGGGGAATTTTATGAGGGACTGGACATATATCTCTTTATCGATAGAACACTGACACTTCTAATGTGTTAAAATCTAATGAAGCCTTTTGTTTGCTATTACTGTTTTGTGTTAATGCTATTAGGAAGTCCGTTATCCGTTTTTGTGTCTGAGAGTCGTGTGAGAACACTTTTGTTATTTTTTATAGACCGTGTTATTTCAAACCGTCTAAAAAGAGATGGGTGTATATAATTGTTGTTGTTACGTACGGTTCAAATAAATTTACGAAATTATAAAATTGCCGGTTTGTATTTTATGGGATAATCTGATTGTTGACTGTAATGTTGACAACATACGAGGTTTTGCAATTATTCTTGTAAGATCAACATTAATGTAGAAAGCTGTGGTTTCAACAAGACGGTGAAATATACCACACAGCGCGAGCCGAAACCAATTTATTGCAGGAAATATTCGATGAACGATGTGTTTTTTATCTCTAAAAAAAACATCTTTCGTATGAAAATCTATTCAAAGACAAAAGTTTATTTTTGTAGTTACGCACGGTTATCTTAACCACTTAAATACCAAGCGGACACAGGTGTCCGGAACATATGCAAGCGAACACGGATGTCTAAGACATTTAAAAAATCAAATACTTGGTATTCCAATAGAATAAAAGCAATATTTTGATGAATATGTGTAGTGCTATCTATATTGAGTCAATATAGGTTTTTAAAATATCGAATTAGAGTGTATATTAGGTAAAAATATTTTTCTCAAAAACATGCAGTATCTTTGGGACATATTAATGATTTATTTACGCGGTATTCAAACGGTTAACGTACAAAAAAGTTATTTTTCAGAATCTTCCTGGCTGTCGATTTTGTTTAAGTATGTACACACACCAACTACTTGGAAGCGGGAAATACAGGAAACTATCATTAAGCCTATTCACTTTATTAATGTAGCATTTTATCACTTTGTCAAAAATTTCCCAAATTTTAATTATGTTCGTAATTACTTTAAATCGCCATTCTAAATTTATTAATCTGAGATGACTTTTTAATAATATGTTAGATGTGTTAAACATTTTAATTTTGTGTTATTTTAGAGTCACTTTTAATGTGGTTGGTAATTTCTTTTCAAAGACAATTGTTGTTTATAACTGTTCATCTTTGTATAAATAGCATTGTTAAATTATATTTCTTATCAGTTGACGATGCTCGTAATGAGCGAAACCGGTCCTGACATATTAAATAAAGTGGAATGAAGTACAAAGGAATATTGTGTTTTTACTAATACAAAAAAGTAATTTGCTAATATTTTATTTGTCTAGTAGCAATTAAATCCCCCTGAGTATCTTTATTCAAACGTCACTGATATTTACAATATGGACATGTCTGTATTGCCCAGAAACCTGTTGTAGGGGTGGCTGCACTGTAAAATGCGTAACAATAGAAGTTATTCGATCGACGAACAAAAAACAGTATAAATCCCAACCGCGGAAATGACCATTCAACCGAGCTTGAAATATAATACTTTATTTATTTAATTATTCGTGTTTTATTAGATTGTATTTTCTTGCATAACTCACCGCATATATTTTTTTAAAAATTATTAATAAAGTCGGTAGTTAAATTAAAAATTGTTTTTATAATTACGTCGAAAAACGTATTACGTAACTGAAATTTTATTAGAGCTAGAAATCTGATTTGGCACAATTGGAAGCATTATTTTTTGTATGGTTTACCTTTGCTATAATTTTATTGTTTTTCTGCGTCTCAAAAGAAGATTTTTTTTTATTACGTATAAGTTTTTTGAGACATTCGATAAATTTGCAGCTCCATGTGTGGAACGGAATATTCATAATTCCTCTTTAACCTGTTAACAGCTAGAAAAAAAATAACGTTTTTTGTCCTGTAAGTTAACAATTTTCTAAAAACTATTAACTAAGAAAACTTAATATTCATTTTGTGAGTCTTTAAGATATGTCGGATCCTTTTTCAATGATGCAAACTCTAAAAAATATTTATGGACGTCGTAATAATGACAACACACTGGTGGGTAGCGTGTGTGGTTAGTAGGTATGCGACACACCGGTGGGTCGTTTAGCTTTAGAGTGGTTAAATTCAACGCGGAGTAGATTTAACTCAGTATACGGATACACGGGATACAGAATATCACTCAAACTAAATGATTGAGCAAGTCAAATTCTCTTTTTTTTTCTTTCTATCATTATCCTTTTTGGCATTGGCTATAATGCCAAATATTTCTATATCATTGAATTTTTGACGAAAAGGTAAAATACGATGTGATATTTATAGCAAGGCTGTGGAGTCGGGAGTCGGAGCTGGAGTCAAGATTAGCGGAGTCGGGGGATTTGCCCGAAGTCGGAGTCGGAAAAATCTTACGACTCAGACCCATCTTTTTTTCGCTTATCACACTATGCGTAAAACTTGATACACGTTCTATCAAAAGGATGTTAGCTGAAAATCCCGAATTAGTGTCTAAATTTATTTTTTAAGTTTGAAAAAAGAAGGGATTGTGTAATTTTCGATCAGGAAAAAAGATTTAAAAAAGCTTTTAAAGTCAATTAAAACCAAGTTTTTCAGTTTCCATACACTTTAAGGTTGTGTACATTTTGTAATTTGTCTTTGACCCAAAATCGTCAAAAAGACTTTTTTGTGTCTCCTGTATGGGTTACGTCCTTTTTGTTTTCACAGTCGATATATGTATATAAGACAAAATAAAATGATTGAAAAATTTCTTTGAAGTTGTAGTCGGAGTTGATTTTTATTTTAAACCTGGAGTATTTTTTTTACACGACTCCACTGCCCTGGTTTTTAGCCCTCAGAGAAATTATAAGTTTTTTTTCGATATTGAACGGGCGAAGAATTACTGCTGGGCGGTTGAGTATAACCGTTGGGTTTAGTTTATAGTTACGTGATCTGTCACACGTACGCCGGACTACCTGTTGAGTACCCACATTAATGTTTAGTTCATAAAAGTTATTTCAAGAGATACAACAACTCGTTGTTAAGTTCTAATGAGTCTGTAATGAATACTCGCGCATCCGACCAAGTGATTATTTTTAAATACACAAATACGTAAAGGAAAGTTTACTTGTTTGTTTTACAACACACTATGCGAATGTTAAAAATATCGTTTGAGCCCTTCTTCATCGTCATATTTCGTTCCAAAATCTTTTAGCTATCCATTATCATAAAACATTTTTTTTTATCATTTGCCCTCCCAATGTAGAGCATCTTTGTGTTTTTTTTCAAATCATTGCTGTAATCTCATGTAACCAGGGATGGGCTGGAAGGGGGCTCGGGGGGCTCGCCCGAGCCCCTTGTTAAAATTCTGCGTGGCCGGCGAGCCCCTTGTTTAGTTAAGAAAATCAAACATTTAAGATCAAATCAGCACCTAACTGCAATTTCTTATAAATTGAAATACAAAACAGAAGACTTTGTTGCTCCTCCATTTTTTTAATTAAAGAAGCAAACAAAGTCAACTAACGAGCCGAAAAAATCCAGTGAGCCACGTCATATGCATCATCTATGGTATGGAGACATTATGACTGATATTACCAGCCCACCGCTGCATGTAACATGTTAAAATATATAACGAATTACAATGTTTGTCGTCTACAAAATCGAAACACAGTCGGACTTGGTTTTTACGAGAACGATGAGACCGACTGAATTTGCTCGTTAGAAGCATTACTCGTTATATCAGAGAATATGTATTTTTAAATGCTTACAAACACACCCATCACATGAAGATATGAAGTATCTGGAGCGGTCACATAACACAAAGAGTCGCAATTCAAACAAAAATACACAATTAGAATTTATTTACACACCTTTGACACACATACATATTACATTTTTCTGTCAATCCACTTTTCTTATACAATTTAAAATTGATGTTCGTTTCATTGTTTTCGGTATTTTTGCTGTAGTATTGAAGTAGCTGGTTATAAAAGTGAATACATGTATGAAGAAAACCATAAACTAAAATTTCAACGAAGTTTCCTCATTACATCCGAGATCTCACTCTTTCCGTGATCGTAATAACCGAGTTTGACTGTAATTGTAAAGCAATTCTAGAACGCCTTATATTATAATGGTTTTTTTTCTTCGTGAGTCTGGTGAATTATTATAATATGAAATATCAGATTTCGTGACGACAACGACGATATGAACTGCTAATGGAGTTTATTTTAAAAAAAGTGTTTCTACGAAAACTGCTTTTTACTCAGTTGCTCGACCTCTCTGTTTTTCCAAAGGGAGTAGGAATAGAAGGATAAAGCTAAGGTAGGATTAGTGGTTAGCATATCATTATCGCAACGCCACTTTTTAAAGAGTTTAGTACAATTGTGGTAATATGACGAATACAGTGGCGGATTAAGTACATGTGAGGCCCTAGGCGCAAATAAAATTTAGAGGCGCTGTTTTACGGATAACATTAACATCCAAGTAAAATAGTAAAGACATATAAAAATTCTGAATAAAAAATATATGGTTTATATTAATAACTTTTTCGTCGCCGTAAATAATTAATAGTAATTACCTAGCAGGCCGGCTTTAATTTGCGACTATTAATTTAATTAGTTATTGACGAGATAACTTGTATTTGGCCTGTTGAGCACGAAAAAATTCACGTGATATCTCGTATGTGGCAACCATCGAGTTAAAGCCATTTTCGAGGCCCCTAAGATTCGGAGGCCCCAAGCGCGCGCCTCTTGCGCTTATAGGTCAATTCGCCTCTGGTCGAATAAGGAAGCGAGGAAAGCGATTCAAAGCTTAATAAAAGAATTAAAACTGCTTTGTATTGACAAGTTTATGCTGATATATTATCATCAATGCTTTATGCTTCGATTCAAAATGCTGACATATACGTTTTGTGGTACGTATGTCGCTCATTGAGTGACTCAATATGCACCGCATCGAATGTCCAATTTTACGGTCCATTTGCCCGCTCAGTCAAACGATTGTTGCACAACTAGAAATGTCCATATTATATATTACAATATATAGATCAATTTGAATGGTAAATGCCGGCATAAGCTACCATAACGTATTCAAATTCAATTAATTTAAATGACCAATTTGTACACATGTAACAGTTCGGGCCCACCTCGAGAGAGGCGGCTGCCCGTGTGCGAAGACTCAAAAGGCCGCTCCCATTCAATTTAAAATGTTAACACCGTACCTGGATTTTTTTTAGACATCACAAACACCCATGTATTCGGACAGAAATCGATAAATTGATCGAAATCCGGATGAGATCCGGCACGGAAGCCCACAACGTTAACCGCTGCGCCATAGAATCTTTATTACAATATTATTTTAGGACTGAATTAAGTGATACGGTATGAATGAAATATATATAGTAGAGGTCTGCACGGGCCCGGGCCTTTACCCAACCAGGCCCGCGGGCCGGGTTCGGGCGGGTAAGCGCAATTGAGATTCAGGCTCGGGCCGGGCCCGGGTAAGAAATTTATTTCTTCAGAAAAATATTTCAGACTATGTTCGTGTCATAAGTCAGCCATGATGATTTTAATTATTACCAGTTCTATAGAGAATCGTAAATTGTTGTTAATTTGTAAAAAACGGGGTTTTTTTCGGACTGATGAGTATAAATCGGGGCTTCGGGTCGGGTTCGGGTAATAAGTGTGGTATTAGACTCGGGCTCGGACCGGGTAATTTTGTAAAATTTCGGCCCGTGCAGACCTCTAATATTTTGATAATAATCCGTAAACTGATTAAAAATAAGTTTGATTATGTTTCTATTTGCGAATAAGAATATTTGACAGCCTAATCGAGATTACCCGGGAGAATTGATTAAGCAGTCAGCTGTGATGAGTAAGCAATATACAATAATATAGTATAATACCTATTTCACAAATATTTTAAATTATCACGATAATTTTACCTATAAAGAAATTAGTTTTGTTAACTCAGGACGTAAGTCTTATATCTATTCAGAATATTTTTAAAACTGAACAAAAAGTAGAACTACATTTAAAATTTCAAATTTAGAACTTAAAATCAACGTTATTGTCTATTGACAGTCTAAACACAAACGGATAAATGATAATTTTAAATTTGGAACACTGAAGACAAATCTATGCTGTAATAGTGTGTCCAAATGTACTGCCGTCTGACATTAAAATACACAGTTACGTCTTTTTCAGACGACAGTTATTAATATGTTCGACTTGCTTTCGAGCGTTCAATCGCGACGCACGTGTTTGTGTTTCTTACCTAAGTGAATAGATCTATTGTTTGTTTCGAGAAAGGTCATTTCCTGTCCATCTCAAAAATTACAAACAACTGTGCGATCGTAAAAACAATTGTCTAGTGAATCCTTTGTGTTGAGTGAAGTGTGCTTCACTTGCAATTCTGGTGGTTCAACACTTATTATTATATAAATTGTATTTGTACGCTAAAACCTAATGCTAGAGTGACTTTAAAGTTATTCCGTTGCTAAATGATTATATAGTTCATACCTAAATAACTCAATTCAGTGTTTGTGTTGACTAAAAATCGCCGACGACGATATTGGAGGAAAACATCTTACCACCAAGAAGAATCAGATAACAAATTACCTTTCTATACATTTTTTTTTTTTTTTTTTACTTATTTACTTTCTTTTTTTTCAATTTTTTTTATTAGTTAACTTGCTCATTGTTTATTGCTTCCTGTTTCCTAACCTACTGCTTTGTTTATCCCACTTAAACCTGTAACCTATTTTATCTTTACTTTTTTAAATTCCAATACTGTCTGCGATGCGTTCAGGACGGAAAACCAGGAATTCCTCCAAAATGTCGGTAATGAGTGACCAGGCAATGTCGCTAATAAAAAATATTACTGGCTATAATAACCAAGCGGCATTCGAAACCTTACTGCCAATATATGAAAAAATTAAGGATTTTGTTAACGAAGGGGTAGGCAAGTACATTTCGGACGGTACGCTACCACTAAAGGCCTCTACGCCAAAACAGCCACAGAAAAAAACCTCGAAACCCAAAACCATCGTCGTCACTCCCAGTTCACCAACTATAATTGATTCGCCACCCCCATCACCATCCCTTAGTAGTGTAAACTCTACCAATGACTCACGCATGCTTACCAATGAAATCGCGGCAACCTCCGACTTGATCTCGAATGATGGGTCTGTCAACTTTAAAATGGCTACAGCCAGAGATACGTTTGCTTGGCCGTCCCAATCAATTGACGACCATAATCTTACTGTTGATAGGGAATCGTCTAAAAGTAATATTACCGGAGAAGAGGTTGCCGAAAACCCATGCTCGCCTATTTTTAATGACTGCCGCGATAAGGCTCCTAACACACCAACAATATGTCTAAACTCTTCGCCCAGCGCTGGTTTGCCAGAACCTTCTATCTCACCTAAAACATACGACAAAAAACAAAAAATTCCCCCGATTGTCCTTCATAAAAAGGAAAACTATATAACATTTCTTAGGGATGCTAAACTTGCAGGCGTATCTATAAGACATGCAACAGATCTCAAAGATGGCATAAAAATCGAGGTTTCTTCAATCGACGCTTTCAGAAAAGCAACCAAACTGTTAGACGTAAGAAATGAACCATACCACTCATACATGGCGCATGAAGACAAACCACTCAAAGTAGTTCTGAGAGGCGTGTCAGTAGGCGTTAGGGAAGAGGACGTTTTGAACGAGATTAAACGGCTCAAATTTCCCATTATAAAGGTACAAAGAATGAAGTGTCATGTCATAAAGACTGTGATCCCACTTGTTCTCTTAAGCCTTGAACGAAATGTGAGAGGGAAAGAAATTTTTAGCCTACGTAAATTCTTTGAAATGAACATTGTCGTTGAGTCACTGTGGCGAAAAACCTCAGCGGGTCAATGCCACAAATGCCAAGGGTTTGGCCACTCAGCATCATGCTGCCGTGGTCAAGCACGATGTGTGAGATGCGCGGGTGACCATTCTACTAATGAGTGCACTTACACTAAGGAAAGCGGCCCAGCTAAATGCGCAAACTGTAGCGGGCCACACACGGCAAATTACCGTGGATGCCCAAAATTTCCAAAAAAATCCCCTAATTCTAGGCCGCCGACACACCAACCTAACGAGCGGCCCTTACCAACTCTTGCCAATAACAGTAGATTATCGACAGCTGAAACTCAAAATATGGCGAAACAATTAAAACCTGTTCCCCGTATTGAGCAGAGTGAGGCTAACTCTGTCCGCTCAGAATTGCCACACGCGCATGTTGCTCTGGATTATAAATCCATGCTCAATGAATGGCGCGAAATTGTGAACATCGGAAACCAATTTCTGGTTAAATATAACGCCAAAGAGGCGCCCATTGATACAAACAATGGCGAATAAAATCCGACCGGCATCCTTACAGGTTCTTCACTGGAACAGTGGAGGTACCCTAAGACATGACAAAATGGAGATAGTTGACGTTTTATCAAGGTATAAAATTGACATCCTCCTGGTGAATGAGACTTTTCTCAAACCTTCACACCGTCCCACAATCCCAAACTATTCTTTGTACCGCTTTGATCGCACCCGTACCTCAGGAGGAGGGACCGCAATATACATAAAAAAACACATAGACCATTGTGCAGTTCCATTACCAGCACTTGAAGGCAAACTAGAAGCAAACGCGATAGTTGTAAACACGAAGTATTCAGGCCTCATTAGATTCGTTTCTATCTATAGCCCTCCTGATGGGCAAATATTGACTAGGGACCTAGAAGTAGTTATTCCTATCGGTGTACCTACAATTGCCGCTGGTGATTTCAACGCGAAGCATCAAGACTGGTACAGTAGACTAACAAACTCACGCGGACGACAGTTAAAATCTTATATTAGTAATATTGAAGCAATTGTAGCCGCACCCTCCGATCCAACAACTCTACCAAGAAATGGAGGATTACCGGATGTTATAGACATTGCTATTCTGAGTGGAGTCAACCTTCCTTATGAAACTCATATAGTACACGAGCTTAATTCGGATCACCATCCTGTCATATTGAGGTTAGGTGATCCAACATATTTTAGTCATAATAACTTAAGTCAAACGCAAAAAATAGTCCAATGGGACGTATTTGAGACTTTTATTGACGATATGATAATTCCTCAGTGTGATCTTAAAGATAACCAAAGCATTGACTTTGAGATTCTTAATCTCAATACAAACATTAACTTAGCTGCCGCTTATGCTACAACAACTTTACAAAATACACCTTACAGTAAACCCCTGCCGATAGACATTAAAATCCTTATTAATGACAGACGGCGTGCAAGAAAAGAATGGAAAAAATTCTGTAACCCCTTAGTTAAGCAGCGCGTTAACCGTCTGTCTGCTGAAATCCGACTCGCTATGAAAACTTACCGCGAAAAAACTTCTGACGACAGATTAAGTGATCTTGTTAAAGGAAGTGATCCATATTGGGCCCTCTCCAAAGCCCTCCGCGCAGAAAAACACCCGCTGATGCCGCTTTACGGACCAAAGGGACCTGTTTTCACCATCAGTGATAAAGTTGAAGAGTTTGCAGATAGCCTTGAAAGCCAATTTACACCTAACTCAATTGACCCAAGCAACTTAGTCATGAATAAAAATGCGTTTGATATAGAAATCGCTGCAAAGTTAATTCTAGATCAATCTCAAGATGCAGACGGCGAAATTATCTATCCCACCTCATTTGCAGAAGTGGAAAGTCTCATCAAAAACCTACCTGACAGGAAAGCGTTGGGCAATGACAAAATTGGTAATAAGGCTCTCAAGCAGCTTCCGGAAAAGGGCATTAATTCGCTAGTAAACATTATCAATGCGTGCTTGAGATTACAATATTTTCCGGCAAGATGGAAAGAAGCTGATATTATTCTCATTCCAAAACCTGGAAAAGATCATACTCTTCCAGTAAATCACCGGCCAATAAGTCTGCTCCCCGCAATGAGCAAAGTCTTAGAGCGTGTAATTAAGATTAGGTTACAAGAAGTAGTTACAGTGAAAAAAATCATCCCAGACACTCAACACGGCTTTCGTGCTAGCCACTCGACAAACCACCAACTCCTCCGAGTAACGGAGTTTATCACAAGTGGATTCATTCTTAAAGAAGTCACGGCTGGCCTCTTTTTAGATATCGCAAAAGCCTTCGACAGAGTATGGACCGAAGGGCTTGTATTCAAAATGTCGAAGGCTGGTATAGGGTCACCGCTGGTAAAAATTCTCAACTCATTCATGACAGGCAGATGTTTCAACGTTAAAATGGATGGAATTCGATCCTCATCAAGGTCAACTCGGGCGGGAGTTCCGCAAGGCTCTGTTTTGGGACCCATACTATACAATATATACACCTATGACATTCCTTCCGGCGGAGAAAGCGACGCAATTATAGCACAATATGCAGATGATACGGCTATTTTAGCTAAATCTCGAAATCGACAAGGCGCTGTCACGCAGGTTCAATCAGCTGCCGATACAATAGCAGACTGGTGCGACAAATGGCGAATCAAAATTAATACCGAAAAAAGCGCGGCAGTAATGTTTTCAAAGGGTTTTATTAGAAAACCTAATTTTGCTTGCATACGCATGCACAACGCAGAGATCAAGTGGTCCAATTCGGTTAAGTATCTTGGACTCACGCTAGATAGTCGACTTAAATTTAATGAACACGTCGCGATTAAAAAACGTCAAGCTAATGCTACAAAGGCAAGGTTGTACTTTATGCTTAACACGAGAAGCAAACTTACTCTCAAAAGCAAGCTGCTCCTTTACACAGCAATTACTCGACCAATCATGGTGTACGCTGCTCCAATATGGACGTATGCTCACCGTAAACATATGAAGACTCTCCAGATTGTCCAAAATAAATCACTGAGACAGATATGTAACGCCCCGTGGTACGTGCGTAATTCGCTGCTTCACAGAGACTTGAAAATACCTACCATCCGCGAGTTCGTTCGTGAAATATCACAAAAGTTTCACAGCGAGGTAGGAAAACATTCTAACCCAACGATCTCTGATCTCCACAACTATGACGAGACACTGCCTGAGAATCGTTTTAGACCCAGAGCAGTCCTGCTCGACGACCCTCCATAGATCTTATATCGTATAAAATTGTCAATTTTAGAACGAACTTAGCATCACGAAAATGACTCTCTTTGTTTAAAAACAATTTGTATACTGTATGTGTGTATGTATGTATCCGCATGTGTGTGTACATGTACGGATATAGTATGGAGGAAGCATATGGAATGTGATTTGCAAAGTAATGCATATGGAGTTCCCGTGAACTTCTTATCTCTGTAGTGATCGCGCCCTTCCGTCTGCGAACGACGGTAAGGGGATGCAATTTACAATTTTTCAAAATCTTTATCGATGAAGGAGACTGGAAGAACCTTGACGCTGGCGCGTCCTGGTACTTGAAGCTCCATAAATTTGATATCCAAAAAAAAATAAAATTAATATGTTCTGTTTAGTTTGTTAAATGCTAACTAGGTATATCTTTCTAAAAAGAATCACATTACTGGTTGAATGTGTGTTTCTGTTTTTGAAATAGTACCAACACGGGAAACCTACTATTGAGTATTTAACCCTTTCGGCAGGATAGTAAATTATTATTTATTTAGTCTGAAATTGATAAAAAGCACACACGGGTAATCTATCATGTCATTACCTACAGTTGTCAGTTACGTATATATAACCAACATTTAAATTTATTTATTGACCACAGACATACTGGTCAGAAGATATTTATTACAATAATATAATACAACGGTGGGTTGCCAAAATGTTAACAAGGGGCTCGGTTAACCTGAGAGATATTCGCGGTGTTATATTTCTTTATCATTCTTATAGGACGATTCGCAATAATTATGAAATCAATCGAATCTTACTTAATAGGTTTTTATTATGTAAAAATATGCTGCTACATAAATTAAAAGAACTTTTAGTATTCACCCGCAATAATTGTATTTTACGAGAAATTTACAAATGTAACAAAGTCTCTTGTTTCATATTACATATAAACCACCTACAACAATTACTGTTGATCTGAGAATATTTTTTTACTTTAACAAGAGGCTCGCCGGCCTTACTCAAATTTAACAAGGGGCTCGCGCGAGCCTCTCCGAGCCCCCTCCAGCCCACCCCTGATATAATATCATGGACAACTTAATTAATTTACTGAAAACAATTTACTTCAATACTGCAAAATCAATTTAGGTCTTTCAAAAGCAATCTCATAAAAAAACTTTGTATGTATATCATGAGTATCTATATATATAAAACAAAGTGGGGTTATTTACACCACGTATATCTCGAGAATTAGACCACGGTTTTCAATGATCTTTGCTTTATTAAATTTGTATGGGCCTAGAATAGCAGAATAAGCATTAAAACATCGGAAAAATATCACGAAAAAGAATTTATAAAGAAAATAAATATCTCAGTACAATACGTTTTTTTAAATTTTTCGAATCGAACGCGGAACATGACGTATGCAGTTTATGCTTAATACACTAGGTGGCGTTGGTTGTAAAATTCATTTGTTTCATACTTTGAATTAGAGATGTACCGACGAACTTGGACGAACGTGTCAGAATTTCGAAACTAAATCTTCAATATCCATTTAAAAAAAAAACTTTTAGGAATTTATGTTTCATGTTCATCACCGTCGCTAAAATATATACTGAAATGTGAAAAGACAAATGAAAGTACATAAAATCAGAAAGTATGTAAAAAAAAATCAGTATACTTTTCATGTATATTATATTGTTATTGAATACTATCAAATCATTATTTTATTTTTGATCCCCATCTACAGTCAATCCTGTTTTTATGCAATTTCAAAGTAATGCAGTTTTTTAGAAATGCATTTTTTTAAATGTACCATATTTTACGATGTATAAAAATGTTAAATATTACATTGAGAGCATATATCGTTGTATTTTGGATAGAATAGAGAGAATCATAAACACAACCGACATTTGAAAAAAAATACGATTTCGGACTGTTTAAATCATGTTGCACCTGCCATCGCTGAATTAAGGCCACCTACTTAAGTGTGTTACAGTCGATAAAACCATTGAAACATCGGTAATATCAGCTGAAATGATTACTTTAGCACACGAGCTTGGTGAAGAAAGGCTTGATACCTTTAGCGAAAATTATATCGACGAATTACTTACAGATAAAGCTATAAGTGACAAAGATGTCAATAATTTAAATTTAATTATTGACAAAAAATCAGAATACAATGACGAACTGAAAGAAATTCTGCGATCATTCACTGCGAAAATAATTGAAAAAGGTCTCCGACTTTTCAGTAAATTAGAAGATTATTTCTTTCTAAATGATTCAAATTCTGATCGCGCATTCAAGTTTCAACGATAACTTAAAAAAAAATATATTTGGGTATAACCAGTGCTTTTTTTTGTTGGTGCCGGAACGCACTTTTTTCGAGCATTTTCTAAGGTATATTATTTATTATATATTCGAATATCATTTTGATAGAATTAATGACGGCTTTTCATAAAATGCTTAGAAAATAAAACAAAATATACATATTTAAAAATAGAAAAAATAAAATTAAACATTTATTAAAATTTCGAGAAAAAAAGGTGCCGGAACGCCGTTCCGCCGCGTTACAGGGTAAAAAAATCCCTGGGTATAACAAACTGCATAACCAATTAATTATCGAAAAAGAAAATCCGAACAAACTCTGATCACTAATTTTATTGTTAGAAAACGACCATACTATGTGTGGAACATTAAACAAAAAAAATATATTTTTTTCTAATGTAAGATAATCTCATAAATATAATATTGAAGATTTGGAAAATGTTGCGTTTTTTGTTATATTGAGAATTTATATCATTTCGTAATATAAAAATATGAAAATTTAGAATGAACTTTCGTAAAATTATAAAAAAGTATTATTTTAATAATTTTGAAAAGATCCCTGTCACTATGTTGGTGACATGCATTGAGAACAAATTTATCCTAGACCAACACATTCCTTAGCAACGGCCTTTGTTTGACAGTTACTGTCAAACAAAGTAGTCGTTTGTCAACATTGTGAAGATGTAATTTTATTATTTAAAATACAGTGAAATAAAGAGGTACTAGCTATGCCAAGTACTTCTAAACCAATTCGTAAGAGTGCTTGGAATGGTTTTCTAAGAGTCTTTCAGTTCTGTGAACATGAAAAATCTGTAAAAAAAACCAATAATTCCCTTCGGGTCGACATCATTGAATCACTTCGAACTGTCAATGGCGTAGTATGCCCAACATTTTGTGCTGCATGTCAATAGCTCAATTTGCTTAAAAACTATACTCATTGGGACATGACAATCGCTGAAGCAATTGTTTCTGCATCTCCAAGTCAGATACGCACATTATTTGCTATCATTATTTTGATATGCTTCCCATTGAATCTACGAGAACTGTGGAACAAGTACAAGAATGACATGTCCGAAGACACTTTACACCGAATTCGCGTCAGTTCAGGGAATCCCGATCTCGAGGTGAATGAGGAGATACATAACCAGGCGTTGCTTTTGATCGAAGATATGTGTTACCTCATGCGCTGCATGATGCGTCGCCAGATCAAAGAATGAACGACGCTTTCAATCGAGAATCGGAACGTAAACGTGAATATGATCGAGATGCATTGAACCAATCACTTCGAACGAATGTACCTTTGTTGAACCCCCAACAGAAAGTGTACGATACTTTAATGAAGGCAATTGATGAGGGAAATGGAGGTTTATTTTTCCTCCGCATTGGAAGCACTCAACTGAACTATGAAAGATCAGCGCAATGACTCAAAATGTTTTGGAGGCGCAATGATTCTACTATCTGGCGATTTTCGCCAAATACTACCAGTCATTTCAAGATCGACCGATGCCGATGAAATAAACGCTTGCCTTAAAACATCGACTCTGTGGCGCTATGTGAAGAAACTTCAGCTAACGACAAACATGCGAGTTGTATTTCTAAACGAACATCTGCCGCAGATTTCTCCAAGCATTTGCTGACTATCTGTAACGGCCGTGTTCCTGTTGACAAATCGAACGGATTGATTTCGATTCCACCGAATTTTTGCAATTTCGTCTCAACGAAGGACGGCTTCATCAACAAAATGTTCCCAAACATCTAATCACAAAAATCGCAATTGGTCGAGTGAACGAGCAATTCTTGGGGCTAAGAAAAAACATATGGATCATTTAAACTTCACAATTCAAAATCAAATCGTTGATCTACTGCATTACTTTAAATCTATCGACTGTACCACGTGAATAACATCAATGTAATTTAAATACTTTTCATTTTGAATTTTGAACAATTATTGAACTTAATTCATTTTGAGTATTCTTTCAACTGAATT
>CM062837.1:14831406-14848537 GCA_031772345.1 Himalopsyche anomala | reverse complement strand
CTGTTTAGTTTGTTAAATGCTAACTAGGTATATCTTTCTAAAAAGAATCACATTACTGGTTGAATGTGTGTTTCTGTTTTTGAAATAGTACCAACACGGGAAACCTACTATTGAGTATTTAACCCTTTCGGCAGGATAGTAAATCATTATTTATTTTGTCTGAAATTGATAAAAAGCATACACGGGTAATCTATCATGTCATTACCGACAGTTGTTCGTTACGTATATATAACCAACATTCAAATTTATTTATTGACCACAGACATACTGGCCAGAGGATATTTATTACAATAATATAATACAGCGGTGGGCTGCCAAAATGTTAACAAAGGGCTCGGTTAACCTGAGAGATATTCGCGGTGTTATATTTCTTTATCACTCTTATAGGATGATTCGCAATAATTATGAAATCAATCGAATCTTACTTAATAGGTTTTTATTATGTAAAAATATGCTGCTACATAAATTAAAAGAACTTTTAGTATTCACCCGCAATAAATGTATTTTACGAGAAATTTCCAAATGTAACTAAGTCTTTTGTTTCATATTACATATAAACCACTTACAACAACTGTTGATCTGAGAATATTTTTTTACTTTAGCAAGGGGCTCGCCGGCCTTATTCAAATTTAACAAGGAGCTCGCGCGAGCCCTTCCGAGCCCCCTCCAGCCCACCTCTGATATAATATCATGGATAACTTAATTAATTTACTGAAAACAATTTACTTCAATACTGCAAAATCAATTTAAGTTTTTCAAAAGCAATCTCATAAAAAAACTTTGTATGTATATAATGAGTATTTATTTATAAAAATACATGAGTTTATATTGTTTTGTAAGTTTTGTGGTACTACATTTTTTTAAATACTCTATCTCCTTCGTCACAAATCATCACAGTTTTGTAATCCCCCACCTTTCAGAGAGTAACGTCATGTAATAGATAGGAAAATAAAAAATAACATTTTCCCGCCATTCGAATTTTTGTTGCCATGTTCTTAAATGTAGTTTTGGGCTTCATTTTATATTATATTATTGCTAAGCAAGTCGTCATAATTATAGCAATCGCATACAAATGTATATTTAGATCTAATTATTTTTTTTGAAGTTGTCCGACTAAGTCCGACCGAAATATAATTATAACTTTAAAGCCGTTAACGTTTTTGCCAATCCATTGAAAAATATAATTCCGCTGGTTAATTGTACAATATTTTTAAAGAAAATTTTCAGAAATTAAGTGTACTAAATGGACTCGTATGCGTGTCAGCCGCATTGCAGACAAGAAGTGTCGGCAACGTATTAGATGAACCGCAGTCGTTAAAGAGTTAACTGTTTGAGGTCACAAGACCGCTGCAACGTATCGTTAAAAAGCCGTACCAATAATGTCTTCAACTAACGGTTAGCTGGTACAGTGGTACTATTGCTGTTTACATTGTCGGCCTAGCAATATAAAGCGGCGTAACTAAGAGAGCACCTCACGGAAATGTTTTCTCTTGTTCTATTCACTGTTTTCAAGTACAGTCAATCCTGTTTTCATGCGGTAGATGCGTTCAACGAAATATCGCATAAAAAAAATCGCACAAAAAAAAGAAATGACTTCCATAGAAAAAGTGGGGATACGTTACATAAATTTTAAAATCCGCATAAATTTGAAACATGGAGTTAAAATATACACTAAATCGCAAAGTACTTATAGGAAATTAGAGGAAAAACACTGTGTAAAAATATTAAAAGATATTCAGTCACCGTATGACAATTCTAAGTGTGTTTAAAAGCACGTGGTTCTAAATCACTCTTTTTAGGAAGAAATAGTCTGCGCATCAATTTCATAAAACTATGGTTTTTTTTCTAACAATGAAATTAGTAATCAGAATTTATTCAGATTTTCTTTTTCGATAATTAATTGGTTATGCAATTTGTTACACCCATAAATATTTTTTTAAGCTATCGTTGAAACTTGAAACTTTTTCAACTATTCGATATTCGGATATTTGGGGGGAATATCCGAATAGTATTCGTAATAATTTTTAATGAAATATGTTACAAAATCTACGAAAGATCACATCAAAATTTCTTCACATTTAAAGAATATTTAAGAATTTCCCATGTAGTGGTGTTTTTGCCTTCACTAGACTCGGGTGTTATCAATATCTTTATGGGTGCGAGTTATACGATTATTAAGTAAAAACTCAGAAATCGAGACCACTGTCTGCTAGCAAAAACAGCCGGTTATTCCGTGTTTATTAAAATATGTTTTTTTTAATCAAAGTTTTAAAAATATTTTGTTTATGATATATTTGGATCAATTAAAAAAAATAACAGAAAAGTTAGACGTGTTGTTTAAAACACTTCTAACAATAAAGCCAACGTCAACTGCTACTTAACGAGTATTTTCAACGCCATGAACAATTGAAAACTAAGTTAAAAACAAATTTAAAACATGAAACATTTAATGCCCTATTTTTTTTTAAATATGCATTTTTGGAATTTGAATAAATGGCTTTTAATACAAATGAGCTCGTTTTTAATGTAGGTACTATTTAATGTAATTTTTTAGTATAAACATATAAGGTATGTATATACTAAAAACTATTCGGATATTCGAATACATCCGGATAATTTCAGATTTACTTTTCGATATTCGAATAGTAGATAATTACGAATAGTTGGAATCCCTAACCCCAGCACAAAAAGGAGCCACATTTATAAACATTACAAAGGGGAGTGGGTTGCGTGACGTTTGCACGAGGTCTCTAAATTTATAGTTTCGCAACTGATTTGTAGAGGTGTATTGTTTTTTTTTAAATTTAAACATTGGATTAAAAGTGCATTTGATCACTGCTGTGATCTGTCAATCTTAATCTGATATTCGTGCAAATAAGTACGTTTAGAGAAAACGCCATGTAACATTCAACGCTTGTTGGTCAAACAACTATTCAATGATTGTACAATTATGATTATTGAAATACTTTATACCTAACTATATTTGAGTCGATAAATATCATACGCACTAAAGTCACGCATGTATTTTTTTTCATAACAAGCATTTTTTGTTTAAAACGATTTTTCTTGAGCTAACATATGTTTCAATATAATTTGAAACAACTACATAATTTTACAACAAAATAACACATTTTGAGTTACATTTTCAATAGTTATAAAATAAAACAAGTTTTTAATATGGATTTAGGCAGTTTTGCTAGAATACATGTGGACATACGTATGTTTGTTTTTTTTCTTTTGTTTCCACTCTCCTTTGATCTTTTCTTTTTTTAAGTCAAATGCAACTGATTTTTAAAAAGTATTTTAACATAATCACTCCTTAAAGAAGAGAAACCGTCATTCAAAGCACACCTTCATACAAACAATCATTAGCGGCCGGTCAATGTGGCATTCGATCAATGCACCCCTTGTATATACAGGGGCGGCTATGTTTCATGAAATAATATTCAAAAATAACATTTATAACATTCCCTCATTTTAAATTCAATAGAATAAAATATTTTTTCTAAAATATTTATTATAGATAATAAAACACGAAGAATTTAAATGAGTGAATGATATAAATGCTATGTTTGAATATTATTTCATGAAATATAACCGCCCCTGCATATACAAGGGGTGCGTTGATCGAATGTCACATTGACCGGTCGCCACTGCAAACAAATGCAGCTATATTGGGCTGTTGCTGCATTATGACTTGCCTAAATGCAAGATTTAAACTTTGGCACTTATGATTTTTTAAATGCTTAACATAATTTTTTAACAAAAAAATGACATTTGTTTTAATTATTCTTGACACAAAGCTGCTTACAAAGATTGCTATCAAAATCTAAAAAAAATGTTTTTTATGGACATAAGTGATTATGATATTTATTGACTCATTATGCATTTACGAAACCAGTATTTCGGTATTGGACAAACAGCCGAAATACCATGTTTACGGTGTAGGTAATACCGGTATTGAAATATCTACACAAAAATCAGAATAAACCATTTCCACCATGTTCCTGAATGATTGTAATTTTGGTTAAATTTCTCTTCTTTCCCAAAAAAGTGTCATATCAATTTATTCTCAACGTTAATATTATCAGCGATTAGATAAATTGCATTTATGTGTTGTATTATCTAAAAACGATATACAAAATAAACATATGTTCACGAAAAAGAATGTACATTCAATACTGATAGAGGTATTGGGAAGTGCCTAGTGGACATGACCGGCTTTAGAATATGGGCTTAATATGATAGCTTTGGAGTCACGGACTTGATTAACATTTACTTATTAGAACTCCATTATAATAAGATGAAAAAACGTTAATGTATTTTATTTCGTTATAGCTATATAGCGTTATATAGATAGCTATTTCGGTTTACACCTTCGACAGAATTACATAAGTATGTTTGAACTTATATTAACGTAAGATTATCTTAACATTGATATATACTGGCGTATAAGAGATAAAAAGTCGTATCTATTCTATTGAAATATACAATAGATTGAAACATAAAAATCTGTGACATCTCTCCTCTTCGAGACAATCTCGAGTGACTTATCAAATTCTAACCGAGTTTATTTGGATCATTATCATTTATTTTTATTTTTAACCATGTCCGCTCCCAATGTGGAGCATATGGACTCCTAATGGAGTTTATCTCAACAGAAATATTTCTACGAGAACTGCTTGTTACTCAGTTGCTCAACCTCTCTTTTTCCAAAGAGAGTAGGATTAGAAGGAAAGGGCTAGGACAGAACTGGTAGTTAGCTAATCGCTCTCGATACGCCCCGTTTATAGGATGGGATGGGTGGGAGGGGGGAATAAAAGACATCACATACATCCATGCCTTTGAACAGAAATTCATAAATCGATCAATTTATAAAACTGCTCGTACGGGATTCGAACCCGTGACCTTCGTAGCGGTAGCCAACGACGTTAACCACTCGACCACACAGGCGGCAATAGTTATCGTATTAGGCACATTTTTTATTTATTTAAATATTACAAAGACAATCTAATAAAGTACCACTGATAATGACTAAAATTTAACGTTCCACATAATACAGTGTAAAAAAGTAAATTAAAATTTTAAAAATGATGGATAGACTTTCTTGTAAAAAAATCAATTCAGGATATAAAAAAAAAAAAAATGTTCATTGTATGTTGTATTTTAAAAAAATCATAAAAAAAGATTATTCACTATCAGAAAACAAACGAACTCGTTTACGCAAATTTAGTGCAACATCGCTTTCATCAATTGAGATATTATCCAGAGCTTGTAAATATTTAATAAATAATAAGTCGTTTTATATTGCAGATAGACGTTGTCAAACACAGACTGAAGTTGTCAGCACCACATCTCGCAAACCATAGACAAGAAACAGTTTCTTTGATTCGTTTGTTTTTGCAGACGTAATTAATCAATTCTTAATTGCAATAATTATTATTCTCGATGGAAATATAGTAATTATAATTAATTGAAGAAAGCGGCTGCTGCAATCGTAGCAGAAGACTTTTTAAAAATAATTCTTAATTGCGAATTGTTCTCGGTACAGCAAAGAATAAAAACATAATGGAATGGTGAGTTGATTAGTTATTTTTATTGTCTATTATTATGTCTATTTTAAAAGTCAACGTTTCTTTTATTTACGATTAAGTATACTTCGATTGCCGCCTGTGTGGTCGAGTGGTCAACGTCGTTGGCTACCGCTACGGAGGGCACGGGTTCGAATCCCAGTACGGGCAGTTTTTTAAATTGATTTTTCAATCGATTTATGAATTTCTGTTCAAAGGCGTGGATGTATGTGATGTCTTGAATTCCACCCTCCCACCCATCATACGTATCGAGAGCGATTAGCTAACCACTAGTCCTGTCCTAGCCCTTTCCTTCTATTCCCTACTCTCTTTGAAAAAGAGAGGTTGAGCAAACTGAGTAACAATCAATTCTCGTAGAAACACTTCTGTTGAGATAAACTCCATTAGGAGTCCATATGCTCATCAAGGTACTTAAAAGCTAAATATAGATACTAATTCGGCATTTGCAGCTTGCATAGTTTTGATAGAACGTGTATCAAATTTGATACATTGTGATTATTGAAAAAAACCTGTTTTGAAAAAACTGTGGGTTACGTCCTTTTTCCTTTCCACAGTCGATATGATTATTTTTAGTTTTGATTTTTTTTATCCAATTCTCTTGTTTGAAACAGACAATAATATATTAAATTATATCTATGTGTGTGTTTCATAAAATAACACATTTTTCATTTCTTATTCGGTTTAAAATTGTATTCTCACGAGGTTAAAGCTCCCATGAATAATCTGAATCCACAAAGAGTTTCAGCAATTGTAGAAACGACCTACTTAGCGCATAAATATTTTAACAATAATAAGTAAAATATGAAATTTCCGAAAACGATTTTGTTCTGGATAACGTGAGAGAAACACATCTCTCTGGAAATTACTGTCATTGTATATAATTATATTATTTTTATCACGCTGACAACTTTCTCAGAAATGGGCCCATCTCTAAAGACACTTGTTGTAATGTCTATAAAAGAATTAACGGAATACGAGAGTGTGATTGTTGTTTTTAAATTACTATCAACATCAGTACGCTGGTAAGCTAATTTTGCCATTTTCTCTTCACATGTACGGACAAATTAATTATCGAAGAATATATGAAGAGCTAAAACAGGGGTGGGCCGGAGGGGGCTCGCACAACCTCCTTTGTTAAATTTAAGCAAACCAATATTCTCAAAACAAATCAGTACGTACCTGTAACTCCTTAGATACTTTAAATGTTTTAAGAAAAAAATATATTTTGTTTACTACTGAAATTTATCGTAATATTAATTTATGTCGACTGCATATAAAAAAGACTTAACCGTTTTTGTAAAATGTATTTTTTTGAAATATGACGTGGTTAGAAGCAAAGGTAGAGAACTCGTGAAAGATTTTTTTCAATCTCTGGATCCAGAGTCGTAGAGCTAAAAATTCTTCAGCTTGTGATCTCACATTTCAGTAAAAAAATTGTTTTCATTCCGTAGAAAATCTTTTAATCAATATTGAACACCCTAATTGTGACACGTGTTTCGCCTCTTTAAGAAGCATCTACAGACCGTTATGGCAAGGCTTACGAATATATAAAATGTATTCGTAAACCTTGGGAGAACGTAATAATGTCTACATAAATATATATATGTATATAAGCACGCAGTTATTCAGTTTCCGCAATTAACTGATAACAAATAAAATAAAATAGTTAATTCGGAAATCAAAATTATCTTTTATCTACAGCAGTGTTTGCCAAACATTTTTACTTTACGGCACACTGGTGAATGGAATTTGTTTCGCGGCACACCAAATAAAGGTGTTTTAAAAAAGGAAATGAGGAAAATGTCTCGCGTCGACCACTATTTACGAACGTGACACATATCTGTTTGAATATCTAGATGTTGAATTTATTTAAAATTGAAGAAAATTTGAATGAATAGGCAATATTTAAAAATAACGTTTTTTCGGCTTCTACTTCCGCGGCACACCTGAGATTACCTGCGGCACACAGTTTGGCAGACACTGATCTACAGGGTGATATCACAACTTAAAAATTGAACGCCATTTGTTATCATTAGGATAAAAGAAACTTTGTTTTTTTAATATTTTTTTTTATCATGATACATGTTTAACTGTTTCCTGTATATTTTTAGTTCATGGTAATATATTTTTTATTGTATTCATTAGTTTTTAAAATCTGGCGGTGTAATTCAATTCGCAAATTTATATACAGTGTCAGACTAGTGAAAATATTTTCTTTTTTTATTGCGTGAGAAACGGGTCAAAACGTTTTTTGTTTACTCAGCACGCCCCTTAACTGTTTTATATTTTAATGATCAGTACGATGTCTTTCCGACTGTATATATCGACTGTGGAAAGGAAAAAGGACGTAAACCACACATAACGAATTTTACAGGAGACACAAAAAACGTTTTCTGATGATTTTTGGCCCAAGACAAATTATGAAATGTACACAACTTTGAAGTGCACGGTGACTTATAAACTGTTTTTTTTTATTGATTTAGCCTACAATTAATTAAAAAAATGTTTTTTTTTCCTGGTAGCAATTTTCACAGGCCATTCTGTTTTTAAACTTAAATGCTAAATTTAGAGACTAATTTGGCATTTTCAGCTAAACATCCTTTTGATAGAACGTGTATCAAGTTATATACATTGTGACTATCACAAAAAAACTGTGGATTACGTCCTTCTTCCTTTCCACAGTCGATTCATTCTACGACTATTAATTTACATGCTCCCAATTTATTCTTACGTGGGCGAAACTATGAGCAAAAACTTCACCACTTCACTTGGAGTCGCCAGTTCCAAGGGCCGTTTGATTAATCAACGCATTGCCTAGAGAAGTGGACATTTTTAGTGATGGTATTTGTGAACTGTTTGATAAATTTTTCTATTGTATTTCTTGATTTTTTATGTTGAATTTGATGTACTTTGTATTTTTATTTTATATATTGTCTTATTATATTTTTCAAGTTCATGGCGAATTGACGTCAGCTGTTATGTCATGTACTGTAATTTTAATTTTTAACAATAAATAATGTATCATAAATATTGGATATGATAAAAATTCAGCCATAAAGGAAAAATATGACATTTTGGGTTTTATTATTCAACAGTTTTTTGCAAAATGATATGTATATTTGTATTTTTAATTATGCATTGTAAAATTATAAAAAAATATTCCGTATTCTTCCCAGACTGACCAATAAAAAAACAAAAATGTTTTTATATTTTTATGTCTATCAAGGGTAAAAATAATCAAAATATACAAAAAATCTTTGTAATAAATTAAGGCTCGTATTTTTTTGATCAGAATTTAAATAACACTGGTCAGAATTTTTATTAAATGGTCAGAATATATCGGTCAGAACAAATAGTCATAATTTAAATGAAATTAAAAAAAACCTAACCTAACTTACCAACCAAAATTGTTATTAAATATTCTGACCGTTTAATATTTTTATTCTGACCAAAAATTGATTTAAATTCTGACCATTTAATTTGTTTCCATGAATTAAGTCACTAGTCACTAACTACTCAAAAGTTTAAAGAATTTTTTTGTATACTTAACGTATTTTTGTCAGTTTTGTAACTTTCCAACTTCTGCCAGAAATGTGTCGATATTATTTTATTGTGAATAAAATTATGCAGAATGTAAATACAGTGTGATGCAAATATAATTGTAAAATTTCCCACTCACGTCTTCGCCATATATAGAATAATCTTTTTTTTTTGCTGTAATTGTCAATTGTTAAAGTATTGCAAGATTTCGTTTTGCATGTCTTGCGAGAATTATTGCAAAACCTCTCAGTGTTGTCAACAATCAGATTTTCCCATAAAATACAATCTGGCAACTTTACCATTTCGTAAATTTATTAGAACCACATGTAAATTGAAGCAGCAATACTGTCATATTAAACATTCATTTTTCTTACACGGGGTTTTTCTCAGTTTCAAAATAACACGGTCCACTAAAAATAACAAAAATGATATATTTTAACACGAATTATTTGTTTTACACGATTGGCAGACACAAACAACACAGAAGCGGATAACAGTCAAAAGGCTTCATTAGATACTAACACATTACGAGTGTCAGACATTTCTTGCGATGAAAGCGATTTATGTCCAGTACCTCGTAAAAGTCCCTATATATAATCAAATAGCGATGAATAATATTATTTTTTTCTATTTAAAATACATATTATAAGGAATAATATTTTGTTTAGTTTGCTTATTGTGTCTGAATAATAATAACATTTTTTACACGGTTTTCTTTACTAAAATTTTGTTATTTTTTTCAAACAACACGGAATCGTGAAAATGAGCAAAAATCGAATTTTTATTTTATATAAACCATGACATAACACCTCTCAATTAGTTTGTAGGATGACATAAGGGTGGTGCCACTATTGACAAATTCATATAATTCCACCCAAGTACCAACCTTCAAATAATACGTGTCAAAATTTCGTAACAATTTGACGTTTAGTTCACAAGTAACAGTGGTTTTAGTGACGCTATTTTTTTATTTTCAAAACAATGGAAAAATCTGAATTTTGGGTGTTGATAAAGCATTGATTTTTTATGGGAAAAAATACAGTCCAAGCACAGCAATGGCTTAACAAGTGTTATTCGGACTCTGCTGCATTGAGATACATGGTAGATAAGTGGTTTGCTGATTTCTGAACGCTCATTTCATCTGAACTACACGCTCTGGTCGCCCAAATTCGCTATCCCTGGAAAAAACACCAAGAGTACTGGATCCCGGTTTCAGTAATACTGGTAGTTCTAGAAATCCCAAATATTTTAAAATATTTTTTTTTGAATATGTCGATTATTTTAAGGGTAAGAAAAATCACGGTCTACAGAGACATCTATAATTTAAACAAATTATTGATTTTTTTATATACAAAAAAAAAGTTTAATTAATAGAATCTAGCATAATAGGATTGCCGCCTGTGTCGTCAAGTGGTTAACGTTGTTGGCTTCGGCTACGGATGGCATGGGTTCAAATCCCGGTACGGACAGTTTTATAAATTTATTTTTCAATCCATTTACGAATTTCTGTTCAAAGGCATGGATGTATGTGATGTGTTGAATTCCCCCCTCTCACCCACCCTATCCTATGAACGGGGCGTATCGAGAGCGATTAGCTTACCATACTAGTCCTGTCCTAGCCCTATCCTTATATCCCTACTCTCTTTGGAAAAAGAGAGGTTGAGCAACTGAGTAACAAGCAGTTCTCGTAGAAACACTTCTGTTGAGATAAACTTTATCAGGAGTCCATATGCTTCACATTGGGAGCGGACATGGTTTAAAAAAAAATAGGATTATGAAATCATCCCAGATGAGTTAAGCATTCCTTATTATCATATTGTAGTAAAGTATATTTGGAAAAAAAATACAGATAGCCAGCCAGTGGCGTGTCTCGCAGCGGTGACTCTTACCCTTAAACCAGCGATTTCCAATCTAGGAGGCGCGCCTCCCCGGGGAGGCGTGGACTATTGCAAAGGGAGGCGCGAACAGTCTAAGATATTTATTTATCCTTTAAAATTTGCCTTTATTACTATGTGAAATAAAGTATGGGGAGGCGCGAAGATTTTTTTTTCTTCAAAGGGAGGCGCAGTAACACAAAGGTTGGAAACCACTGCCTTAAACACAAACTGTTGTTTTTTTTTTGTAGCCTAATCAAATTATATTCTTTTGATATGGCCTAATTTTTTTCTCCGATTCATTTTATTCTATTTTTTTTCCTCAAATTGCGAAGAATCTTTGTTAACAAGTTCATCATTCCGTTTTTTCACGATTGAGTCTAGTCAACATTCACCTCAATTATCAAATTATTTCTCTGGAAAAAAAAACAGACGGAATTCTACCCACTTACGGCTTGTTAAGTGACACCATAATGATCGCAAGAATTTCGTGCAATGTAGAAACAGCGTAATTCTCAATTTAAGAAGATTGGTCAAATTATTGTTTTTTTCTTTATACAGTTTTTCTCTCTATACAGTATATTATGTATGTATACCAAAGATTTTCAGCGTGGAATAATAAATAGTAGGGTAGATTCCGACTTGCTTGGGTCTATATTCTTTCCATCTTTATCTTTTAAGCACATCAGTGCATGGTTGAAAGATAGGTCCCGTGCAGCTCTGTATCAGGCCAGTAATATGAGTAATAAATTATTTTCTTTTCTTGATCGCATTGCGTTATGGAAGGCATCGTGAAAATGCGGCTGCATACACATAACGGCTGGTGGTGGGATACTCACCAACCAACTTGTAGCTATCAAAACAGTTGAAGTAAATGGATATATTTTTTTATCCTTGTCCGCTCCCAATGTGAAACATATGGCCTCGTAATGGAGGTATCTCAATATAAGTTTTTCTACGAAAACTTCGCTCAACCTCTTTTTTCCAAAGAGGGTAGAATGATAAGACTAGGACAGGACTAGTGGTTAACCTATCGCTCTCGCTACGCCCAGTTATTTAAGGTTCGAAAGGGAATTTTAGACATAACAAACACATGCCTTCGAACAGAAATCGATAAATCGGCCGAAAAAGTTCTGTTAGTACTGGAACCAACGTTCCCTCTAAGCCGAAGGGTTAGCTGCGCGGAAATTTCAAAGGCTGCACGGACCGATCAAATATTAACTGTCTTGTAGTGCGCACCAACCCGAAATGAGTGCGCGGTGGCTTCCAAACTGCTGCGCGGCCGCGCATGCGCGCAGCTTAGAGGAAATGTTGACTGGGACTCGAACGCGTGAGATCTGGCACGGAAGCCAATAAAACCGCTCCGCCATAAGACCCTTGGAATAAATTTAGGAAAATTTGATAAAAAAATCGGTCTATTCTAAGTGATGCCTAAGTAACAGCAGAATTCAATATGCTACATATTAGTAGTGGTCATGTTTATAAAACATCAAGCTGCAAATATTATAAATGCAATTTATTGTTCAAACGAGATTTGATCCAAGGACCACGGCACCCAAAACAAACAACTAAATCACGGCTGGCAGCAGTTCACAAAAAAAACTTATTTGAATTTTATTGTTGTCAAATGAATTATCTGGGACGTGACTCTTTTTTAAATGATAAAATTAATACCGAGATTAATTGTGCGAAAAAACAATTAGTCGTTAAAATTGTACTGAGACTAATGTTGGCGTAATTACTATGCCATTAAAGCTATGTCAGCAAGTAATATGTTTTGTTAATTGTTTACGCTTTTGGTCTCAATTATTGTTTTTTTCCAAGTCGTGCAATGGTTCCGAGATTCTTTCGACCACAAATTATCCGAAAAGAATACTCTATTCACTAATTCTCCGCACAAGAGTACATACTTCGTACACTGATTCTTCCAATAAGAATCTTCCGCACACAGACATATCCGTACATTTTAATATTTTTCATATTCAAATAATTGTTCTATACCAGTGGTTCTCACGTAAAATTTTACTGTGACCACATTTATAATCATTAGCGTTCATTGTAAATGTCTCGTGGCCGCACCAAATTTTATACACTAGATATAAATCATCATTTTGTGATAGAAAATTACTTTTTACTTTATTTGTGAAGTAAGTTCAGTTTTAAATTTTTACAAATTAATTTTTAGTCTAATTGCAAGCCTACGCAAAAAATACTCACGGATGTGTTAACTTCACAGTGTCTGGACACTAGAGGTCTGCACGGGCCCGGGCCTGGCCCGCGGGCTCTGGAATTTGGAATTTGAGATATAATCTGGGGAAAAATATAGCAAATCGAGGATTTCAAATTTCTCGATGAGCTAAAAAAAAAAGAACTTTCGGAGATAATCTGGCAGTGGCGGTTCCTGACCTGAAATCTTGGGTGGGCTAGAGAAAAGCATATTTCCACTTCACTTTATACATTAATCTACAAGCAAATTAACAAATATTACGATACTACTGCAATGCATAAATTTTTATATAATAAAATCAATGCTAATGTAACTAAGAAATAATAGAATAATAACACGGAATCCTTAAATTCGTCTCTTTCAAAGTGAAATAACAAGTACCTACTAAAAGCAGTATAGAACTGTCACTTGCTGTCACTGAAAGTCAATACCTGTCACTTTCATACAATACAACGATATTGGTATTGTGTTTCAATGCATAAGTATGCGTAATGGGCTGAATCAGATCAGCCCCCAACGATCAACAGAAACTTGACAGATTGAAACACTATACTTTGTGATTGATGACGTTTCCGTACATACAAATACAAAAAAAATCTAATCGTGCTTGATTGCGCCCCAGTGTAAAGAAATATGTCATGATATTGTCTGTGGTTGCGGACTTAATGGGCGCTAGCCCCTGAGTGGTGTTGCCAGTGACGTGTTCCAGTTCCTGTTCCCTGTGAAGTATTTATAGGGTTATTGTTTTTTTTATGCCGGCTCACTTTAAAATTGTAATACAAAACACAATCGAGAATATGATTGTAGGTAGACGTAACATTGTCTTATATTGACAGAGGAAAATTAAAACAAAGATATTATATTCATTTGGGAAAGGTAAGTTACGCTAATAAATGTATTTATTTTATTCAGCGGCCGAATTGCTGTTGATTTTTATTCAGCCATCTAATGTTTTGGGTGAAAAATGCAGGTCGGGCTTAGCCCACCTAGCCCAGTACCTAGAACCGCCACTGTTATCTGGGAAAAGTATAGCAAATCGAGGATTTCAAATTTCTCGGTGAGCTAAAATAAAGAGTTTCGGGTCGGGTTCTGGTAACAAGTGCGTTATTAGACTCGGGCCTGGGCCGGGTCGGGCGTGAGTTTTTCGGGCTCGGACCGGGTAGTTTTGTAAAATTTTGGCCCGTGCTGACCTTTACTGGACACGAACTGCACTCGAACGGAGCACCCTGACCTTTGTGCGCGGGACCCTAGCGAGCCGGGATTAGCGCGCAGTACAACCCCGAATTAAGCGCGTGGGACCTTAACACGCCGACAGTAGCGTGCAAATATATTTTTTTATTGTTGAATGCTCATTTAAAGAAATTTAACTTCCTTAGATAACTTTTGATCCAAAATTACATCTTATTTAAAATTAATTGGTACTTTTACAAACTTATCCATGAACATGTTATCCATTGAAAATTTATCAACTGAAATGATTTGGAATTGAGTATCCATTAGCGACGGAAGTGAAGTGCGATTAGAAAATGGTTTTGATTAATACTAATGATGAATAATACTAAAATCATGGATTTTAAAATTTAGAATTCCAAGAATTAAGGAAAATAAAGGGTAAAAAAAGGGAATCACAGGGTATATAAACTCCAAATATTTTTATTGTTAGCATTAGTGTAACATTTTTTTTTAGTGTCCACAGTGCAAAGACTAGAAACATTTGGATTTTATATATGTGTGTTTTAAATTGTTTATACTTTTTTTTATAATGTAGTTTATAATATTTTGTGTTTTTATTATTTTTTCAACAGTTCGCGACCCGAATACTACAAAGTTCTATGTGAAAAAATTTGGCGAAACAGAAGTAACAATGCGGCAGTCTTCCAAGTACCATTATTGATATACATTGCTGTTTTTGTTTCGTCAAAAATTTTCAAATATAACCTTGTAGTACTCGGGTCTCGAGTTGTATGCATATAAAATATAAATATATGTTTATATAAAAATAACAAAATGGGCGCTAAAGTCTACGCGCAAATGTCCACGCGCTAGAGAGTCCCGCGCGCAAAGGTCGCCTCACCCTCGAACGGCAGGATCATGAAATACGCAATTTCTTTCTGGTCCCCCTATTTTTTATATTTCGCATAAATTATCGGTTTCCCTGATTTCCATGTTTCATAATTGGACATTTTCATATTGGCAATTAAATGTAATTATTAACAAAGCTGCATTGTAATTATTAGCAGCATTGCTATAATTTTCAGGAATAAAAAGAGTACTATGCTGTAATTCAATTCAAAGTTGTGATCGAAGACTGGGTGTTTGTGATGTCAAATCACATCATTTCCTCTCCTCCCATCCTTCGGATCCTTTGATAATTGGGTGTAGCAATAGCGATTAGCCAACCACTAGTCCTGCTCTAGCCTTATTCTTCTTTACCTACTACTCACTTTGAGAAAAGTGAGGTTGAGCGACTGAGTAACAAACAGTTCTCGTAGATATAACTTCTGTTGAGATACCTCCATTAGGAGGCCATATGCTTCACATTGGGAGTGGACATGGATTAAAAAAAATATGCTATAGAGCATTTTTACCCGAAACTATCTTAGTTTTTAAAAGGAAAGTGTGTTTTTTCTTTTCAGAAAAAAGTGGATCTGGCTATTTTTGATTCCAATCTCCTCATATGTCATATTGCAAATAAAATTCTTGCCTAGCGGCATGTATGTTTTGAATTATATTATAATAATATGGAAAACTATAATTAGCAATTAACTACGCATAGGAAAACTTGCCTGCCTATTAAACGAAGCGTGAAAAATTCTCAATAGGCCAAGGCAAACTTTGAATAGGTGCTAGAAGTAGTTTGTCACTTGATAAAATAACAGTGCTTGAAATGGGCCGGATATTTATATATTTTTTTATTCAACTTATCAACGTAAAATAACTTTCGTCAAGTACAAAAAAAATTACGACCGAAAAATGCACGTCTTAGATCAGATATTGTTTAATAAATAATATATGAATTTTAACAATTTCACACGTGAGGTCATCTAAATCAGGTGTTAGCAATTTTGTTTCCTGCCGGGCCATATTAAAAAAACAAAAAAATAGTTTTATTTAATAGAAAAGCTGGGCCATAAAGCCTTATCTTCCGAAAGATAATTCAATTTTGAAAATGATTTAAAAGCAACTTTAAATTATTTATTTTTCAGTATGTTTAATTAAAAAAATGCTACATTCTGGATTCGGCCCATACCCAGCCGTCGTTAACTTAGGCCGGATATATGTAGATAATAAGAGATTTCAATGATTGCATTTTATAAAATCGTCAAATTTTTTGTTAATAAACTTGCAAGATGTGAACACAAATTATTTTGACCGGTAACCGCAGCTTTTTCTGCTAGGCTACTGAAGCTATTTTTTTGTTATCCTTAAATTGATAAAGACGCTAAAATCATGAAATGTTAAAAGTAATATTAAAGGTGCAGATACGCATTTCCGCTAAGCATAGCACTATGATTTTCCGATCATCCTGTTTATGGTTGACTATCTGTATTCCATCTATTGACTTGTTATGTAAATTCACATTTTTTTTAGTCTTCTTGTCACTGTCAACAATAATACATAATTGTATAAATTCATTATTTCAAGGATCCAATGAATACATTTATTATTTAAATGTACAAAAGTCATAAAGATTGATAACTAACTAACGTTTTTCACAAACCGGAAAGATATCATATTTTCAATTGATTCGTAAGCGAGAGTGCCGGTTCAGTCCGGTTTCTTCCATTTCAAGCACTGAGTGTCAGAAGTTAAGATAACTTTTATGTACTCATGTGTTTATTAAAGTACCTCAATTTAGAGTTCTGTTAAGTGGTCATTTATTAAATCCTTTGCCAAAT
>CM062837.1:14815665-14831306 GCA_031772345.1 Himalopsyche anomala | reverse complement strand
TAAATTGAGGTACTTTAATAAACACATGAGTACATAAAAGTTATCTTAACTTTTGACACTCAGTGCTTGAAATGGAAGAAACCGGACTGAACCGGCACTCTCGCTTACGAATCAATTGAAAATATGATATCTTTCCGGTATGTGAAAAACGTTCGTTAGTTATCAATCTTTATGACTTTTGTACATTTAAATAATAAATGTATTCATTGGATCCTTGAAATAATGAATTTATACAATTATGTATTATTGTTGACAGTGACAAGAAGACTAAAAAAAATGTGAATTTACATAACAAGTCAATGGATGGAATACAGATAGTCAACCATAAACAGGATGATCGGAAAATCATAGTGCTATGCTTAGCGGAAATGCGTATCTGCACCTTTAATATTACTTTTAACATTTAATGATTTTAGCGTCTTTATCAATTTAAGGATAACAAAAAAATAGCTTCAGTAGCCTAGCAGAAAAAGCTGCGGTTACCGGTCAAAATAATTTGTGTTCACATCTTGCAAGTTTATTAACAATAAATTTGACGATTTTATAAAATGCAATCATTGAAATCTCTTATTATCTACATATATCCGGCCTAAGTTAACGACGGCTGGGCATGGGCCGAATCCAGCTCATGTAGCATTTTTTAAATTAAACATACTGAAAAATAAATAATTTAAAGTTGCTTTTAAAATCATTTTCAAAATTGAATTATCTCTCGGAAGATAAACCTTTATGACCCAGCCTTCCTATTAAATAAAACAATTTTTTTGTTTTTTTAATATGGACCGGCAGGAAAAAAAATTGCTAACTCCTGCATTAGATGATCTCAAGTGTGAAATTGTTAAAATTCATGTATTATTTATTAAACAGTATCTGATCTAAGACGTGCATTTTTCGGTCGTATTTTTTTTTGTATTTGACGAAAGTTATTTTACGTTGATAAGTTGAATAAAAAAATATATAAATATCCGGCCCATTTCAAGCACTGTTATTTTATCTAGTGACAAACTACTTCTAGCACCTATTCAAAGTTTGCCTTGGCCTATTGAGAATTTTTCACGCTTCGTTTAATAGGCAGGCAAGTTTTCCTATGCGTAGTTAATTGCTAATTATAGTTTTCCATATTATTATAATATAATTCAAAACATACATGCCGCTAGGCAAGAATTTTATTTGCAATATGACATATGAGGAGATTGGAATCAAAAATAGCCAGATCCACTTTTTTCTGAACAGAAAAAACACACTTTCCTTTTAAAAACTAAGACAGTTTCGTGTAAAAATGCTTTACAGCATTTTTTTTTAATCCATGTCCGCTCCCAATGTGGAGCATATGGCCTCCTAATGGAGGTATCTCAACAGAGGAAAAATCTACGAGAACTGTTTGTTACTCAGTCGCTCAACCTCACTTTTCTCAAAGTGAGTAGTAGGTAAAGAAGAATAAGGCTAGAACAGGAATAGTGGTTGGCTAATCGCTATTGCTACACCCAATTATCAAAGGATCCGAAGGATGGGAGGAGAGGAAATGATGTGATTTGACATCACAAACACCCAGTCTTCGATCACAACTTTGAATTGAATTACAGCATAGTACTCTTTTTATTCCTGAAAATTATAGTAATGCTGCTAATAATTACAATGCAGCTTTGTATTACATTTAATTGCCAATATGAAAATGTCCAATTATGAAACATGGAAATCAGGGAAACCGATAATTTACGCGAAATATAAAAAATAGGGGGACCAGAAAGAAATTGCGCATTTCATGATCCTGCCGTTCGAGGGTGAGGCGACCTTTGCGCGCGGGACTCTCTAGCGCGTGGACATTTGCGCGTAGACTTTAGCGCCCATTTTGTTATTTTTATATAAACATATATTAATATTTTATATGCATACAACTCGAGACCCGAGTACTACAAGGTTATATTTGAAAATTTTTGACGAAACAAAAACAGCAATGTATATCAATAATGGTACTTGGAAGACTGCCGCATTGTTACTTCTGTTTCGCCAAAATTTTTCACATAGAACCTTATAGTATTCGGGTCGCGAACTGTTGAAAAAATAATAAAAACACAAAATATTATAAACTACATTATAAAAAAAAGTATAAACAGTTTAAAACACACATATATAAAATCCAAATGTTTCTAGTCTTTGCACTGTGGACACTAAAAAAGCTGTTACACTAATGCTAACAATAAAAATATTTGGAGTTTATATACCCTGTGATTCCCTTTTTTTACCCTTTATTATCCTTAATTCTTGGAATTCTAAATTTTAAAATCCATGATTTTAGTATTATTCATCATTAGTATTAATCAAAACCATTTTCTAATCGCACTTCACTTCCGTCGCTAATGGACACATACTCAATTCCAAATAATTTCAGTTGATAAATTTTCAATGGATAACATGTTCATGGATAAGTTTGTAAAAGTACCAATTAATTTTAAATAAGATGTAATTTTGGATCAAAAGTTATCTAAGGAAGTTAAATTTCTTTAAATGAGCATTCAACAATAAAAAAAATATATTTGCACGCTACTGTCGGCGTGTTAAGGTCCCACGCGCTTAATTCGGGGTTGTACTGCGCGCTAATCCCGGCTCGCTAGGGTCCCGCGCACAAAGGTCAGGGTGCTCCGTTCGAGTGCAGTTCGTGTCCAGTAGAGGTCAGCACGGGCCAAAATTTTACAAAACTACCCTGACCGAGACCGAAAAACTCAGGCCCGAGTCTAATAACGCACTTGTTACCCGAACCCGACCCGAAACTCTTTATTTTAGCTCACCGAGAAATTTGAAATCCTCGATTTGCTATACTTTTTCCCAGATTATCTCCGAAAGTTCTTTTTTTTTAGCTCATCGAGAAATTTGAAATCCTCGATTTGCTATATTTTTCCCCAGATTATATCTCAAATTCCAAATTCCAGAGCCCGCGAACCAGGCCCGGGCCCGTGCAGACCTCTAGTGTCCAGACACTGTGAAGTTAACACATCCGTGAGTATTTTTTTGCGTAGGCTTACAATTATACTACAAATTAATTTGTAAAAATTTAAAACTGAACTTTCTTCACAGAAAAAGTAATAAGTAATTTTCTATCACAAAATGATGATTTATATCTAGTGTATAAAATTTGGTGCGGCCACGAGACATTTACAATGAACGCTAATGATTATAAATGTGGTCACAGTAAAATTTTACGTGAGAACCACTGGTATAGAACAATTATTTGAAAATGAAAAATATTAAAATGTACGGATATGTCTGTGTGCGGAAGATTCTTATTCGGAAGAATCAGTGTACCAAGTATGTACTCTTGTACGGAGAATTCGTGAATAGAGTATTCTTTTCGTATAATTTGTGGTCGAAAGAATCTCGGAACCATTGCACGACTTGGAAAAAAACAATAATTGAGACCAAAAGCGTAAACAATTAACAAAACATATTACTTGCTGACATAGCTTTAATGGCATAGTAATTACGCCAACATTAGTCTCAGTACAATATTAACTACTAATTGTTTTTTCGCACAATTAATCTCGGTATTAATTATATCATTTAAATAAAAGTCACGTCCCAAATAATTCATTGACAACAATAAAATTCAAATAAGTTTTTTTTGTGAACTGCTGCCAGCCGTGATTTAGTTGTTTGTTTTGGATGCCGTGGTCCTTGGATCAAATCTCGTTTGAACAATAAATTGCATGTATAATATTTGCAGCTTGATGTTTTATAAACATGACCACTACTAATATGTAGCATATTGAATTCTGCTGTTACTTAGGCATCACTTAGAAAAGACCGATTTTTATTATCAAATTTTCCTAAATTTATTCCAGGGTCGTATGGCGCAGCGGTTTTATTGGCTTCCGTGCCAGATAACTAATATATCAATAACTAGGCGTAGCGAGAGCGATTGGTTAACCACTAGTCCTGTCCTAGTCTTATCATTCTACCCTTGCTACTCTCTTTGGAAAAGAGAGGTTGTGCGAAGTTTTCGTAGAAAAACTTATATTGAGATACCTCCATTAGGAGTCCATATATTTCACATTGGGAGCGGACAAGGATAAAAAAATATAAATTTACTTCAACTGTTTTGATAGCTACAAGTTGGTTGTTGAGTATCCCACAACCACCCGTTATGTGTATGCAGCCGCATTTTCACGACCGCCTTCCATAACGCAATGCGATCAAGAAAAGAAAATAATTTATTCCTCATATTTTTTGGCCCGTTACAGAGCTGCACGGGACCTATCTTTTAACCATGCACTGTTGTGCTTAAAAGATAAAGATAGAAAGAAAATAGACCCAAGCAAGTAGGAATCTACCCTACTATTTATTATTCCACGCTGAAAATCTTTGGTATACATACATAATATACTGTATAGAGAGGCCAAGAAAAAAACAATAATTTGACCAATCTTCTTAAATTGAGAATTACGCTGTTTCTACATTGCACGAAATGTTTACGATCATTATGGTGTCACTTAACAAGCCGTAAGTGGGTAGAATTCCGTCTGTTTTTTTTTCCAGAGAAATAATTTGATAATTGAGGTGAATGTTGACTAGACTCAATCGTGAAAAAACGGAATGATGAACTTGTTAACAAAGATTCTTCGCAATTTGAGGAAAATATATAGAATAAAATGAATCGGAGAAAAAAATTAGGCCATATCCAAAGAATATAAGTTGATTAGGCTACAAAACAAAAACAACGGTTTGTGTTTAGGGGTAAGAGAGTCACTGCTGCGAGACTGGCTCTCTGTATTTTTTTTTCCAAATAAACTTTTCTACAATATGATAAATAGGAATGCTTAACTCATCTGGGATGATTTGATAATCCTATTTTTTTTAAACCATGTCCGCTCCCCTATGTGGAGCATATGGACTCTTAATGTAGTTTATCTCAACAGAAGTGTTTCTACGAGAACTGCTTGTTACTCATTTGCTCAACCTCTCTTTTTCCAAAGAGAGTAGGGATATAAGGATAGGGCTAGGACAGGACTAGTGGTAAGCTAATCGCTCGCTATACGCGTTTATAGGATAGGATGGGTAAGAGGGGAGAATTCAACACATCACATACATCCATGCCTTTGAACAGGAATTCATACATCGATTGAAAAATCAATTTATAAAACTGTCCGTACCGGGATTTGAACCCATGCCATCCGTAGCCAAAGCCAACTACGCTGACCACTCGACCACACAGGCGGCAATCCTATTATGCTAGATTCTATTAATTAAACGATTTTTTTTTGTATATAAAAAAATCAATAATTTGTTTAAATTATAGATGTCTCTGTAGACCGGGATTTTTCTTACCCTTAAAATAATCGACATATTCAAAAAAATATATTAAAAAATATTTGGGATTTCTAGAACTACCAGTATTACTGAAACCGGGATCCAGTACTCTTTGTGTTTTTTCCAGGGATAGCAAATTTGGGCGACCAGAGCGTGTAGTCAGATGAAATGAGTGTTAAGAAATCAGCAAACCACTTATCTACCATGTATCTCAATGCAGCAGAGTCCGAATAACACTTGTTAAGCCATTGCTGTGCTTGGACTGTATTTTTTCCCATTCAAAATCAATGCTTTATCAACACACAAAATTCAAATTTTTCCATTATTTTGAAAATAAAAAAATAGCGTCACTAAAACCACTGTTACTTGTGAACTAAACGTCAGATTGTTACGAAATTTTGACACGTATTATTTGTAGATTGGTACTTGGGTGGTATTATTTGAATTTGTCAATTGTGGCGCCACCTTTATGTCATCCTACAAACTAATTGAGATAGATATGTGTTATGTCATGGTTTATCTAAATTAAAAAATCGATTTTTGCTCATTTTCACGATTCCGTGTTGTTTGAAAAAAATAACAACATTTTAGTAAAGAAAACCGTGTAAAAAATGTTATTATTATTCAAACGCAATAAGCAAATTAAACAAAATATTATTTCTTAAATATGTATTTTAAATATCAAAAAATAATATTATTCATCGCTATTTGACTATAGACGGGGACTTTTACGAGATACTGGACATAAATCGTTTTCATCGCAAGAAATATCTGACACTCGTAATGTGTTAGTATGTAATGAAGCCTTTTGTCTGTTATTGCTTTCTTGTGTTCTTGAATTTCTTTTTATTATGAAATCCGTTATCCGCTTCTGTGTTGTTTGTGTCTGCGAATTGTGTTAACTTTTCCGGTTCTAAGCTCAAGAAATGCGACCCCAATACCCACATTTTCTTAAATATCTATTTTAATATGCGTGATACAATGTTTATAATTAAGGTATTCTTATATCATAGTTTTTTTGACCTTTTGTAGAAGAAAAAAAAATATTCGATCGCTAGTTCCGTCTCTATTAAATAAAACAGAAAAGAAAAATCAACTAAATAAAAAAGATCCTCAAAGTAGAACAAAAAATGATTTGATGTATGTGAAGTTAAAGATAATAATTTATGTATCTTCGAATACTATTCTAAAAAAAACACAATATCTTACTTTCATCGATGCCTCATTTTATATAAGTTCTGGCAAAATGAGAAGGTGCGATAAGAATTACAGATAACAGAGCGATAAGCGGTCGCTCGTAAAATAGCATTTGCTAAATCTCGTCAGTTGCGATTTCATATGTGTGCTGGGATGACGTCTTTTTACGCGCAACTTAAAATATTATTATTTATTTAAAAAATTTATGAGGAATGATGCAGAGAGATATTTTAAAGCCCTTAAACTTTATTAATTCATAAGAATAAGGCCAATAATGAGGAAACCACTGGGGAAACTAAACGACCCCCATCGGAAGAGAAGTATATTTCTAGTCTCCGAGCCGCGTGTGTTAAAACAAATAATTCGTGTAAAAAGATAGCATTTTTGTTATTTTTAGTGGACCGTGTTATTTTGAAACTGAGTAAAAACCCCGTGTAAAAAAATGAATGTATAAATGACAGTATTGCTGCTTCAAATAAATTTACGAAATGGTAAAGTTGCCTGATTGTATTTTATGGGAAAATCTGATTGTTGAATGTTGACAACACTGAGAGGTTTTGCAATAATTCTCGCAAGACATGCAAAACGAAATCTTGCAATACTTTAACAATTGACAATTACAGCAAAAAAAAAAAGATTATTCTATATATGGCGAAGACGTGAGTGGGAAATTTTACAATTATATTTGCATCACACTGTATTTACATTCTGCATAATTTTATTCACAATAAAATAATATCGACACATTTCTGGCAGAAGTTGGAAAGTTACAAAACTGACAAAAATACGTTAAGTATACAAAAAAATTCTTTAACCTTTTGACTAGTTAGTGACTAGTGACTTAATTCATGGAAAAAAACTAAATGCTCAGAGTTTAAATCAATTTTTGGTCAGAATAAAAAAATGAAACGGTCAGAATATTTAATGACAATTTTGGTTAGTAGGTTATATATACTGACCATATAATAAAAATTCTGACCAGAGTTATTTAAATTCTGACCAGAAAAATACGAGCCCTAATTTATTACTAAATTAAGATTTTTTGTATATTTTGATTATTTTTACAATTGATACACACAAAAATGTAAAAAAAAACTTTTGGTATAATGGTCAGTCTGGGAAGAATACGGAATATTTTTTTATAATTTTACAATGCATAATTAAAAATACAAATATACATATCATTTTGCAAAAAAACTGTTGAATAATAAAACCCAAAATGTCATATTTTTCCTTTATGGCTGAATTTTTATCATATCCAATATTTATGATACATTATTCATTGTTAAAAATAAAAATTACAGTACATGACATAACAGCTGACGACAATTCGCCATGCACTTGAAAAATATAATAAGACAATATAGAAAATAAAAATACACAGTACATCAAATTCAACATAAAAAATCAAGAAATATAATAGAAAAATTTATCAAACAGTTCACAAATACCATCACTAAAAATGTCCACTTCTCTAGGCAATGCGTTGATTAATCGAACGGCCCTTGGAACTGGTGACTCCAAGTGAAGTGGTGAAGTTTTTAGAAATAAAAGTTTTTGCTCATAGTTTCGCCCACGTAAGAATAAATTGGGAGCATGTAAATTAATAGTCGTAGAAAGTGGAAAGGAAGAAGGACGTAATCCACAGTTTTTTTTGTGATAGTCACAATGTATACAACTCGATACACTTTCTATCAAATGGATGTAAACTGAAAATGCCAAATTAGTCTCTAAATTTAGTTTTTAATTTTGAAAAAAGATGGGTCTGTGAAAATTTCAACCAGGAAAACGACCTAAAGAAAAGTTTTTCGTTAACAATTTATAAAATTAATTTTAGGCTAAATCAATAAAAAAAAAACAGTTTATCAGTCACCGTGCACTTCAAAGTTTTGTATATTTCATAATTTGTCTTGGGCCCAAAATCATTGGAAAACGTTTTTTGTGTCTCCTGTTAAATTTGTTATGGGTGGTTTACGTCCTTTTTCCTTTCCACAGTCGATATATACAGTCGGAAAGACATCGTACTGATCATTAAAATATAAAACAGTTAAGGGGCGTGCTGAGTAAACAAAAAACGTTTTGACCCGTTTCTCACGCAATAAAAAAAGAAAATATTTTCACTAGTCTGACACTGTATAAAAATTTGCGAATTGAATTACACCGCCAGATATTAAAAACTAATGAATACAATAAAACATATATTACCATGAACTAAAAATATACAGGAAACAGTTAAACATGTATCATGATAAAAAAAAATATTAAAAAAACAAAGTTTCTTTTATCCTAATGATAACAAATGGCGTTCAATTTTTAAGTTGTGATATCACCCTGTAGATCAGTGTCTGCCAAACTGTGTGCCGCAAGTAGTCTCAGGTGTGCTGTGGAAGCAGAAGCCGAAAAAACGTTATTTTTAAATATTGCCTATTCATTAAAACTTTCTTAAATTTTAAATAAATTCAACATCTAGATATTCAAACAAATATTTGTCACGTTCGTAAATAGTGGTCGACGCGACACATTTTCCTCATTTTCTTTTTTAAAACACCTTTATTTGATGTGCCGCGAAACAAATTCCATTCACCAGTGTGCCGTACAGTAAAAATGTTTGGCAAACACTGCTGTAGATAAAAGATAATTTTGATTTCCGAATTAACTATTTTATTTTATTTGTTATCAGTTAATTGCGGAAACTGAATAACTGCGTGCTTTTTTGTATATATTATACATATATACGTATATATATATTTATATAATTTTGTAGACATTATTGCGTTCTCCCAAGGTTTACGAATACATGTTATATATTCGTAAGCCTTGCCATAACGGTCTGTAGATGCTTCTTAAAGAGGCGAAACACGTGTCACAATTAGGGTGTTCAATATTGATTAAAAGATTTTCTACGGAATGAAAACAATTTTTTTACTGAAATGTGAGATCACAAGCTGAAGAATTTTTAGCTCTACGACTCTGGATCCAGAGATTGAAAAAAATCTTTCACGATTTCTCTACCTTTGCTTCTAACCACGTCATATTTCAAAAAAATACATTTTACACAAACGGTTAAGTCTTTTTTATATGCAGTCGACATAAATTAATATTACGATAAATTTCAGAAGTAAACAAAATATATTTTTTTCTTAAAACATTTAAAGTATCTAAGGAGCTACAGGTACGTACTGATTTGTTTTGAGAATATTGGTTTGCTTAAATTTAACAAAGGAGGTTGTGCGAGCCCCCTCCGGCCCACCCTTGTTTTAGCTCTTCATATATTCTTCGATAATTAATTTGTCCGTACATGTGAAGAGAAAATGGCAAAATTAACTTACCAGCGTACTGATGTTGATAGTAATTTAAAAACAACAATCACACTCTCGTATTCCGTTAATTCTTTTATAGACATTAAAACAAGTGCCTTTAGAGATGGGCCCATTTCTGAGAAAGTTGTCAGCGTGATAAAAAAAAAAAAAAATTATATACAATGACAGTAATTTCCAGAGAGATGTGTTTCTCTCACGTTATCCAGAACAAAATCGGTTTCGGAAATTTCATATTTTACTTATTATTGTTAAAATATTTATGCGCCAAGTAGGTCGTGTCTACAATTGCTGAAACTCTTTGTGGATTCCGATTATTCATGGTAGCTTTAACCTCGTGAGAATATAATTTTAAACCGAAAAAGAAATGAAAAATGTGTTATTTTATTAACACACACATATGTAGATATAATTTAATATATTATTGTCTGTTTCAAACAAGAGAATTGGATAAAAAAAAAATCAAAACTAAAAATAATCATATCGACTGTGGAAAGGAAAAAGGACGTAACCCACAGTTAACAGGTTTTTTTCAATAATCACAATGTATTAAAATTAATACACGTTCTAGCAAAAGTATGCAAGCTAAAACATGCCGAATTAGTATCTAAATTTAGCTTTTAAGTTTGAAAAAGATGACCTTGTAAAAAGTTAAAACCAATAAAAAAGACTCAAATAAAAGTTTTTCCTGGACAATTTCTTTCATTAATATTAGATTATGTCAATTAAACACCAGTTTAGAAGTCTCCGTGCACTTCAAGGTTGTGTATAATTCATAATTTGCATATGTCTCAAAATAATCTAAACACGTTTTTAGCGCCTCCTGTAAAATTTGATATGTGTGTGTTACGTCCTTTTCCCTTTCCACAGTCGATATGCTTGATGGAATTTCAATATTAAATTGTGTACCTTCCCACACATTTTGTCACTAACGACACGGTTTTTTCATTTAGGTATCTTTAGGCATTGACTGATTTATGAACTGACCCACCCTTTTTATAAAATATATGTGTATGTTACTAATACTAATTATCGTAAAATGATTTTAAAAATATCGAGCGATCAAAATAGTATATTTCTCAAAAAAAATACGACGGTAAATAATACCCACAATTTTATGGCCTTTAAAAGTTCATCCTTCCAACCGCTGGGATGTAGGCGTCCTGGATGAACGTCAGTTACTATCCAATGGGTGTACTTGGTTAATCCAGGGTTCTGACATGTCATGGGAGGAAATTAGTGATTGGCGTGATACAAGTAACCTTGGAGTACCGCGTGCTGGCCATAATGTTCCACACAGGAAATATGGCAATAGACGATGATTGATTTGTCGATAATGATGTCTTATAAGTGAACTCTTACCGAAATGATAATTTCCAACTTCTAATCGAAGTATTATTTTTTTACCATGTCCGTTCCCAACATGAAGCATATGGACTCCTAATGGAGTTTATCTCAACATAAATGTTTCTACGAGAACTGCTTGTTACTCAGTTGCTCAACCTCTCTTTTTCCACAGAGAGTAGGAATAGAAGGAAAGGGCTAAGACAGGACTAGTAGTTAGCTAATCGCTCTCAATACGTTCATAGGACAGGATGGGGGGGAGGGGGGAATTCAAGGCATCACATACATCCATGCATTCGAACAGAAATTTATAAATCTATAAAACTGCCCGTACTGGGATTCGAACCCGTGCCCTCCGTAGCGGTAGCCAACGACGTTGACCACTCGACCACACAGGCGGCAATATACTTAATCGTAAATAAAAGAAACGTTGACTTTTAAAATAGACATAATAATAGACAAGAAAAATAACTAATCAACTCACCATTCCATTATGTTTTTATTCTTTGCTGTACCGAGAACAATTCGCAATTAAGAATTATTTAAAAAAAATCTTCTGCAGCAGCCGCTTTCTTTAATTAATTATAATTACTATATTTCCATCGAGAATAATAATTATTGCAATTAAGAATTGATTAATTACGTCTGCAAAAACAAACGAATCAAAGAAACTGTTTCTTGTCTATGGTTTGCGAGATGTGGTGCTGACAACTTCAGTCTGTGTTTGACAACGTCTATCTGCAATATATAACGACTTATTATTTATTAAATATATACAAGCTCTGAATAATATCTCAATTGATGAAAGCGATGTTGTACTAAATTTGCGTAAACGAGTTCGTTTGTTTTCTGATAGTGAATAATCTTTTTTTATGATTTTTTTTAAAAAATTCAAGATACAATAAACATTTTTTTTTTTTTGATAACCTGAATTGATTTTTTTTTGCAAGAAAGCCTATCCTTCATTTTTTTTAATTTAAATTTACTTTTTTACACTGTATTATGTGGAACGTTAAATTTTAGTCATCATCAGTGGTACTTTATTAGATTGTCTTTGTAATATTTAAATAAATAAAAAATGTGTCTAATACGATAACTATTGCCGCCTGTGTGGTCGAGTGGTTAACGTCATTGGCTACCGCTACGATGGTCACGGGTTCGAATCCCGTACGGACAGTTTTATAAATTATTTTTTCAATCGAATTATGAATTTCTGTTCAAAGGCATGGATGTATGTGATGTCTTTTATTCCCCCCACCCACCCATCCCATCCTATAAACGGGGCGTATCGAGAGCGATTAGCTAACTACTAATCCTGTCCTAGCCCGTTCATTCTATTCCTACTCTCTTTGGAAAAAGAGAGGTTGAGCAACTGAGTAACAAGCAGTTCTCGTAGAAACACTTCTGTTGAGATAAATTCCATTAGGAGTCCATATGCTCCACATTGGGAGCGGACATGGTTTAAAAAAAAAATGATAATGATCAAAATAAACGCGGTTAGAATTTGATAAGTCATTCGAGATTGTCTCGAAGAGGAGAGATATCACCGATTTTTATGTTTCAATCTATTGTATATTTCAATAGAATAGATACGACTTTTTATCTCTTATACGCCAGTATATATCAATGTTAAGATAATCTTACGTTAATATAAGTTCAAACATACTTATGTAATTCTATCGAAGGTGTAAACTGAAATAGCTATCTATATAACGCTATATAGCTATAACGAAATAAAATACATTAACGTTTTTTCATCTTATTATAATGGAGGTCTAATAAGTAAATGTTAATCAAGTCCGTGACTCCAAAGCTAGCATATTAAGCCCATAGTCTAAAGCCGGTCATGTCCACTAGGCACTTCCCAATACCTCTATCAGTATTGAATGTACATTCTTTTTCGTGAACATATGTTTATTTTGTATATCGTTTTTAGATAATATAACACATAAATGCAATTTATCTAATCGCTGATAATTTTAACGTTGAGAATGAATTGATATGACACTTTTTTTTGGGAAAAAAGAGAAATTTAACCAAAATTACAATCATTCAGGAACATAGTGGAAATGGTTTATTCTGATTTCTGTGTAGATATTGCAATACCGGTATTACCTACACCGTAAACATGGTATTTCGGCTGTTTGTCCAATACCGAAATACTGGTTTCGTAAATGCATAATGAGTCAATAAATATCATAATCACTTATGTCCATAAAAAGCATTTGTTTAGATTTTGATAGCAATCTTTGTTAGCAGCTCTGTGTTAAGAATAATTAAAACAAATGTCATTTTTTTGTTAAAAAAATATGTTAAGCATTTAAAAAATCATAAGTGCCAAAGTTTAAATCTTGCATTTAGGCAAGTCATAATGCAGCAACAGCCCAATATAGCTGCATTTGTTTGCAGTGGCGACGGGTCAATGTGGCATTCGATCAATGCACCCCTTGTATATACAGAGGCGGTTATATTTCATGAAATAATATTCAAACATAGCATTTATAATAAATATTTTATTGTATTTTAAAATGAGGGAATGTTATAAATGTTATTTTTGAATATTATTTCATGAAATATAGCCGCCCCTGTGTATACAAGGGGTGGAATGATCAAATGCCACATTGACCGGCCGCTACTGATTGTTTGTATGAAGGTGTGCTTTAAATGACGGTTTCTCTTCTTTATGGTGTGATTATGTTAAAATACTTTTTTAAAAATCAGTTGCATTTGACTTGAAAAAAGAAAAGATCAAAGGAGAGAGAAAACAAAAGAAAAAAAACAAACATACGTATGTCCACATGTATTCTAACAAAACTGCCTAAGTCCATATTAAAAACCTGTTTTATTTTATAACTCAAAATGTGTTATTTTGTTGTTAAAGTATGTAGTTGTTTCAGGTTATATTGAAACATATGTTTTATTAGCTCAAGAAAAATTGTTTTAAATAAAAAATGCTTGTTTTAAAAAAAATGTATGTGTGTAATTTAAGTGAGTATGATATTTATCGACTCAAATATAGGTAGGTATAAAATTATTTCAGTAATCATAATTGTACAATTATTGAATAGTTGTTTGGCCAACAAGTGTTGGATGTTGCATGGCGTTTTCTACTATTCGGATATTCCCCCAAATATCCGAATATCGAATAGTTGAAAAGTTTCAAGTTTCAACGATAGCTTAAAAAAATATTTATGGGTGTAACAAATTGCATAACCAATTAATTATCGAAAAAAAAAATCTGAATAAATTCTGATTACTAATTTCATTGTTAGAAAAAAAACCATAGTTTTATGAAATTGATGCGCAGACTATTTCTTCCTAAAAAGAGTGATTTAGAACCACATGGTTTTAAACACACTTAGAATTGTTATACAGTGACTGAATATTTTTTAATATTTTTACACAGTGTTTTTCCTCTAATTTCCTCTAATTTTTTAAAGTACTTTGCGATTTAGTGTATTTTTTAACTCCCTGTTTCAAAATTATGCGGATTTTAAAATTTATGTAACGTATCGCCACTTTTTCTATGGAAGTTAAGTTTTTTTTTATGCTATTTTGTTTATATTTTTTCTCGCTGTTTCAAAGTTATGCGGATTTTAAAATTTATGGAACGCATCCCACTTTTTGTATGGTAGTCATGTCTTTTTTTGTGCGATTTTTTATGCGATATTTCGTTGAACGCATCTACCGCATGAAAACAGGATGGACTGTACTTGAAAACAGTGAATAGAACAAGATAAAACATGTCCGTGAGGTGCTCTCTTAGTTACGCCGCTTAATATTGCTAGGCCGACAATGTAAACAGCAATAGTACCACTGTACCAGCTAACCGTTAGTTGAAGACATTATTGGTACGGCTTTTTAACGATACGTTGCAGCGGTCGTGTGACCTCAAACAGTTAACTCTTTAACGACTGCGGTTCATCTAATACGTTGCCGACACTTCTTGTCTGCAATGCGGCTGACACGCATACGAGTCCATTTAGTACACTTAATTTCTGAAAATTTTCGTTTAAAATATTGTACAATTAACCAGCGGAATTATATTTTTCAATGGATTGGCAAAAACGTTAACGGTTTTAAAGTTATAATTATATTTCGGTCGAACTTAGTCGGACAACTTCAAAAAAAATAATTAGATCTAAATATACATTTGTACGCGATTGCTATAATTATGATGTTTTGCTTAGCAATAATATAATATAAAATGAAGCCCCAAAACTACATTTAACAATAGAGCAATAAAAATGCAAATGGCGGGAGAATGTTAATTATTGTTTTTCTATCCATTACATGACGTTACTCTCTGAAAACTGGGGGATTACAAAACTGTGATGATTTGTGACGAAGGAGATAGAGTAATTAAAAAAATGTAGTACCACAAAACTTAAAAAATAATATAAACTCATGTATTTTTATTAATAAACTAGCTGGCCCGACGAACTTCGTACCGCCTCAGAATCAATAAATGTTGTGTTGGCT